>APFE031133304.1:32208-63837 GCA_000404065.3 Pinus taeda
CTACCCCATCCAAAAGAGGGAGTATCCCATTGATGTTGGAACTGAATAACTTCCTTTAGAACACTATAAATATAGGCCTTGGGCCAGAGGAGGGGAGGTTGAAAGCTGAACATTCCAAAGGGTAGATGCTGTTGGAATTAGGACTTCCATTGTAAACTTGTGAGGAGAGATTACCATCCTTTCTTGTTGTCATATTGGAAGTGGGTGAGCTTGTCAAAGTAGAGGCAAACTCTTGCTGGACCCTGGGAGGAACTTGCACAACACCAAGGCTCAGGTTGTAATGGTTTCTTTTTTGTTTCCTTAATACAAATAAGTCCATTCTTCTCAATGATTTGTTGTTAATGAATTGTTTCATATACTCCTTGGTCTATATGTTGAACATGCTTTGTTTTATGGAATATTCAGGTCTTATGTAATCGTTTGATTGTTAGTGTATGCAGGTTTCAAAGTGAAGGAGGAGCTCATCCGGATCAGCAAGGCTGGACTGCTACAACGAGCGTTGGACTTGAGGTAGGATTGAAAAGCACTTGGTTTCTCATAGAATAATACATGTTTAGAGAAGGATTGCTCTTAATTGTCTTGTTTGTCACTAGAGAGTCTTAGACTCCTAGGGAGGTTAGTTTTGTCCGCAAAAATAACTCTTTCCGCATGACACATGTCTTCAACATATGACATTGACTCCCTAGAGTTTATAACTTGATAAAAAAACATAAAGGCTTACAATGGGAGACTTAACAAAAATAAAATTACTTGCTGATGAAACCCATGGCACAAGAATTATAATTTTTTTCTTCTTCTTTACATTAATTACATGAAATCAGAATTACATATGTCATTTTGAAGATCGAACCTAGTTACATTTTTCACCACTCCCTCTTAACTAGGGAGGTATTCATAATCCATACAAGGTACTTGGACATTCTAATCTAAAGAATTCTCATAAGAAGAGTCGAATTGGAAACCCATTTGTTTAGCATCATATCAACCGACATTGTCACATAGCAAGGCCTTGACTAACAACTCTATCTCTCCACAACATTAGAGCACAATGTTAGCAAGATGAATGATGTATAGACA
Source organism: Pinus taeda (assembly GCA_000404065.3). NCBI lineage: Eukaryota > Viridiplantae > Streptophyta > Pinopsida > Pinales > Pinaceae > Pinus > Pinus taeda. The sequence continues at coordinate 33,286 of APFE031133304.1, forward strand.
ACCTCATCATTGTCTCTCTCGGAACATACCCCACCGAAGTTCTCTTAGAGTATGTTCCTCAAGACTATTCTTATCTTGGATTCCTAGTCCTCAAATAATATCGTTTCTCTATCACTACTCTTATCTTGGATTCCCTACCTCATCCTCAAAGAGCATAAGATGTTAGATGTTTATCCAATCCTCCATTTTATCTTCCCAAGTGAAGACAAGAATGACGTGTCTATCTCTCCCTCTTAATTAGGGAGGATATACCTATTCCAATGAAGTAATGTACTCATTCCTACAAAAGAATGTACCAAATCTCACTCTTGGATTAAGAATTTGCTTCCAAGTTTCTACCAAGTTAGAAGCTTGTTTCTAGGCTCCCTCTTAATTAGGGACCCACAAAACCTCTTTAGATGAAGACGATGGGATAACCAACTGCTTGAATAAATCCTCCTCACAATGTCATGAAATTATTTTCTTTATTCAAGAGTATTCATGTTTTGGGACTTCTTCATATGGCACAGACCATCCATCACTTTCATCCATGAGTTAGTCATGTCATTATTCCTTTCATTGAGATTCATCTGTTCTTATCTGGCCTTCCTTCATGCCATGTTTCCTTAAGGATATTTCATCCTACTACATGGAAATCAGTGGTGGAAGATATCCATAGATCTTCCCTTGGAAACCCTCGATAAGCCCATCCAAATATCATTCAAAAATAATGAATGAACATTAAATCAAAATTACCTTTTTGATGGTCTTTCATCATGACATCTTCTAGTTTTCATAAGCATCCTACATACACATTGGCACATCTCCAAAAGATATATACTGTCAAGGGTCTCTTTATGTTTTAGACTTCATAAAAGTCTTCATATATTTCACGGAGATATCCTAGTCAATCTCTTAGTCCTCATTTGTTTATTTCCTTTTCCATAGTTGCATATTTCATGATCTCTTCCTTTCTTTCTTCACATATTTCCTTCCTAGGAACTTTTAATAAAATTTCCTTGAATTATTGTCAACCATCTCATATCTCATACGAGGACATATTATGTTGATTTTATCTAGACAATGTGTGATTCATGCCTTCCTTCATCCATTCAAAGGATTATATCCATTTCTTTTTATCATGCTCTCGAGATAGATCATTTATCCACGTTACCTTCATCCATATCACATGACTCTAAAATATTGACTACAAGCATACACAGCTCATTTTCCTTTAGGTCATATTAGTATTCCTTTCAGTAGCTTCCTTGATTGAAAGAACTTCAATCCCTTGATTTTATTCACATCTTTTTTCATCATACATCATCCCATGAATTCCCACAAAATGGAATTCTTGATGAAACCCTTGCTTCCTTTTGAATGGTGAACCTTCCGATGAATATTCCAATAGAGGATCTTGAGCATCTTCATTCAACAAATGTTCCCCTTTTACTGATGTATGATGAGCCTTATGCTAGATGAACATTTCTTATTTTTCCCATAAGTTCCATTTATGCTTATAATGAGGTTACCAAGAGCTATATCCTTCCGTAGTTGACTACCATAGACTTCTATTTCAACTATTTTTCTCTATGATCACGACATATTGATTTTAATGCTTCTATGATGCTATGATGCATCGTATGATTTTCCTTAGTAATTCATGGTAGCCATATCCTACAATAGAGAACTTGAGAAGAAATAGGAGAGGAAGACTATCTCAATCAAAGTACAGATATTTTACTTCCTCTTTCTTGGACTTCTTCTTTTCAGCTTCCTCCACTTCTTCTGTGATATGGGATTCTTCTCTACCTCTTTTGTTATTATCCTTCTTGAGCTTAGGAAAATCTCTTTTGTAATTCCCATATTCTTGATATCCATAGCATTGAACCTTAGACAGATTCTTCTTCTTTTTCTGAGGACCAAATTTCACAATCTTTCCTCTTCTCCTTTCCATAGAAACATGTGCTTGGTTTTTCTCACTGGATCCTACATCAGTTTTTGCCTTCAGTCTTGTTCCCTAGATTTTTCATAGAGACTATAGATCCTTGAATAGAGTAACTTATTTCTTCCCATAAATGCTTGAAGTAAAGTTACCCCATTCCTCTATTTGTGCATTTAGTACTACAATGGTCATCTCCTTGTCACCCATTATTTCTCCCAGATCTTGAAGTTGATACCTTATTTTAGATATCCTCATAAAGTATGAAGTTATCCCTTCTTCTTTCGATATCCTTAGCTTGTAGAGTTCTTGGCTTAGATATCCTCATAAAGTATGAAGTTATCCCTTCTTCTTTCATTTGAGGTGTTGAGTTCAGATACACATGGAATGAGGGGACCATTGATGGATTCTATTAGAATCCTTTGAGCCCTCACTTCCCCTTTCATAAACGCTGCAAGTGCTTGAGAATCTTCTTTTGCTAGTTTGGTGATAGATCCTTTGACATGATCCATAACCTTATTTTCAATGAGATTCAAATATATCCTCTTCTTCCATGAAAGAAAGTTTGAAGCCCCAACCAATTTGTTGCTTTCCTTTCAAAAATATATTTTTTTAGATTCAGACATAAATATACTTACTTGTGAAGATGCTCCTTCCACTTATTGCCTCCTTGTATTTTATGATAATATTTATGATATATAACTTCTCCTTGATGAAGATAGATCCCTTCAAGAATGATCCTTGACCCTACAAAGATGAAGATCACTTTATATCCTTTGATGGTGATGTCCTTGTTGATGATGATAAATAATGACTTCTTGATTCTTATTGGATGATTTTATTCAATGGTAAGGTCCTTTCTTCCACGAGAGTAAATTTACTTAGAAAAATTGAAGATGATGACAATGTCCTTGATCTTGCTTCTCTAGGATGAACAGTCTTTAAGAAACTTTATTTATAAGTCCCTTCAACTTGAGTAGGGTCTTTATACTCTTTTAAGGATCCCAAGACTTCTTCCAAGGTAGACTTCTTCTTCAATCTAGGGTTTTGATATTATTGACTTCGCTTTGATATCCTTCGAGATTTGATCCTTGGTTGCTTGTGTGTCTCTTGATGAGATGCCCTTTCCTTGATTTATCACCTTAGCTCTGATACCATGTTGAGAAATCTAAGGCATAACAATTAAGAGATTTCTCTATAATGAGAACCGCTAGTGAATGTTTTTTACTTCTTTAGATTAGGATCTTCTCTTTACTTATATTATTATTATGTTCTTCTTCATCAAACATATACCAATGAATAAAAAATAAAGAGACAAGAGACACAAAATGTAGGTGATCAGCTAGGGCCAAAACATCTCCAACATGAGAGGAAAACCTAAACAAATACTTATTCTTATAGATACTTGAATTGAAGAATACCAAGACCAAGACCCTTGACCTAGTTCACCTCTCCAAGACCAAGTCACAAGAATTTTTCTCTTCCTTTAGTCTGTTAGCGTTAGTCTTGTTTTCTTGTCACCAATGATCAAATATGTTTTTACCAAGTCTGTCAGGAGTCTCAAAGTCAAATTTTACCATGTCACTAGGTTTACAAAGTAAAATTTCATTACTGGTTAGTTAGTCTAGGAATGATTTTAGTCTTTTGGGAAAGTCACACATGCTGGTCACTTACCTCATTTAGATGAAGGTGTCATAATAAAAACAAGGTTTCCATTTTATCATTTTTCATCATCATTACATTCAGTTTCAAGTTTTCATTAGGTCATTAGGGTTTCAAGGTCCATCATCATCATGTGTAAATCCAACATTAAATAAAACATGACAAGCAGCTCTTTGACATTAACTTGATGAGTTTTCACAAGTTCACCATGATTTCAGTTTCAAAGGCTCTAGGAGAAGAAGTTTCAGTGTTCAAAAAGTGAAAATGCAGCCCAGGTTTCAGCTCTCCAAGGCGACTCAATCTTAAAAGTGAAAAATCAGTTTTTTGAAAGGTTTGTGGGGCCCATTTATTCTCAAAAGGAAAACTAACTTGCCTATATAAACCCAAAAAGCTCCAAACTCATTTTATTTTCCTTTTATTTCACTTTGAGCATCGGGCTCTCTCCTCCATTGGCGAGAAAAACTCGGGTTTTTAGGAAAAATTGGCAAAAAAATCAAACTGTTGTGCTTCTAGAGACTGTGCTGCACTCCTAAGGCCGGCACTATGCTTCTGGACATTGTGATGTGCTTTGGCACTGTGCTTCCAGAGATTGCGCTGCGCTTGTGCTAGAGCAACTCAAAACGTTCAAAAACTCGCCCAAATTGAAATTTCAAGCTTTTAAATTGTTTTCTTGCTGACCTAGACTCATCTACAAGTAAACACATCACGTTACTTACCTTTTTATTTAGCAATATGGATTCAAGCTTAAGATTTTTTCATTTAGCGTTTTTACTGAATTTTCCATGAAATGAGCTAGGGTTGATGATGGCTGGTCTAGTTTTCCTATGTTAAACATGTAAAACTATCATTATAAACCTCTACACATGTTTAATATACATTATGAACCATTGAACCAACTACAAATCACCAAATTACTTCACCAAAAATAAAACCCTAGCTCATTCCTAAGGAATTTGGACAGTTTCCCTAGAAACTTTGTTTCTCATTTTTCAAAAATACTCTTCTCCTTCGTTCCACCTAATTTCATTTTCACAAGTTTCTCACAGTTCATATCCACCTCCTAGAAATTTCCCTTGCCAATTTTTCCACTCCACCTATCCATCATTTCATTTTTCACTCATCTCTCACTATTTTTTCTCATTTCCCTCCTGCTAGGGTTTCAGTCATCATGGAAGGAGATTATTCACCAGAAAGGAAGAAACACCATAATGGAGGAAAAATTATTAGATATGAACCATCCAACTGCAATGAGATCAATGCATCACCCTTTATCGAACAGTGCTTTGAAGATGTGAACTATCTAGATTTATGCAAAAGGGTGTGTGAAGTAGGTTTCCATGAACAGTTGACAAATTGGGTTGCTTCTCATTTGAAAGGAGAAAGCTTCATTATTGCTGGTGTGGAGTTCACATTTTCAGTGGCTTCCATTTCACTTACTACAGGGATACCAGATCATGGTGAATATTGGTTTAAGGGGATGAACTTAGATCTTTTACATTACAGGTCCTTCTTGAAAACACCATACAGGGAGACTCACACACATATCATACCTTTTAGATACCTATTGGAGAAATATTCTCCATTGATGAAAGTTGTCATGAAATTATTCACATGTGAAGGAAGGTTCTCTAGACTATGTGCCTATCACATCCGACTTCTAATGCACTTTACAGCTCAAAAACCTCTAAACATGTGCAACTATCTATGTAGGAGCCTTTCCAAGATGTCAGAGAAGATATAGGTGAAAAACAAAGAACACTATCCTAGACTCTTTCATCATAGTTTGATCAAGACTATATTTCTCCATCAACTTGTAGAGAAGAACATGACATTGGATTCTTTCTTGGAGGTAGCATTGAAATGGCATGAAATCAATGTTTCAGTTTAGCATTCAAGCATGCCAATACAACAAATGGAGGTTGGTTATTCAAGCAAATCAATGGAGATTCCTAAAGCACCTAGACCTTAGGTGACTAGGATGTAAAAAGAGGGAAAAGGCTTATGTTTACTTCCCATGGTGAGAAAGGGGCCAAGCCTTTTACATCAACAATGTAGGGGTCACCAGTGCAAGATAAATATTTGGTTGAGCATGAATTTGAGTTAGTATACTTAGAAACAGAAAATGAGCCCTCAAGAATGAAGTAGATTATCAAAGACAAAGACTCTCAGATCAAAGAACTCATGGACAACATGGCAAGGGCAAGATTTGGCATTTCATTCTTAGAACAAGAAAATAATCAATTAAAGGCAAAGCAACTTATCATGGAGGAGCAAGCTAAACTATTGTAGCAAGCAGACAAGGGAAAATCAGTCTTGGAAATCAATGAGCTTGAAGGAACTCAAGAACAATGTAAGAAAAATGGGCCAAGAACCAAAGGGCTTAAGAAAGCATTCAAAGGGGAGAAAGAACACATCTTGTTGGATGAGGAACTAGAGTTAGAAGACAGAATTTCCTTAAAGGTCAATGAAGACAGGGAGTATTGGTTAAACAAGGTGAATGACCACTTGGGGAAGCTTTTGGACAAGGCCAATAGAGACAATTAACTACTAAGGCATATGGCACATCACTAACAGGCCAAGAATATGATTTGCAATATCAAGTTCAAACAACTGGAAAACAAGCTCAAAGAAGCCCTAAAGGACCAAAATGAGAAGGGTAACTTAGAGATGCTTACTGAAGCATCCATGAGGGCTTAATATACTTCATGTTACAGATTTTGACCAATTTTGAAGAAATTTTGAACATTTTTGGTTTTTTGGATATTTTGGTGCCTTATGTAGAAATTTGGCCAGTCACAGAAGCGCAACAACTTGGTGCTGCGCTTTTTCCTCAGGAACTCAAATCCGGAATGACTTGCATTTTTGGAAAGCCCTTGGCATCCTATCAAAACCAATTTCTTCATATTTTACATAGGGGGCCAAAAGTTTGAGAAAAAAGTGAAAAAGTGGTCAAAAATCAACTTTCTGGACCTCTTTTTGACAGGCGCTGCACTTCTAGAGTGACCTTGGGAGATTGAATTTTTTAAGACCTTCCCATGGGTCATTTTAAAAAATTCAATGTGTTCTATAAACTAGACTGGAAGGTATAGTTGACCATTCTTTCATATATTCATTTGGACTTCTAGAAGGCACCTTAAAGTGGGCTCAAAGTAGGCGCTGCGCTTCTCCAATTTCTTGTGTTTTTCATTTTAAATTTCACTATGTAAATTTCCTAGTTTTCAGTTTGACTTGGTCAAAGTCAAAACTCTTGATGTAATTGAACTTGGTTCGAGGTTATATAATGTAGGCATGAATAAATTCACATGATAGGTTGTTTTTTGTGTTTAATGAGCCTCATTAAGGAAGTATAATCCAAATTAAAGTCTACAAGAAGTAATTGACCTTCTCACTCTCACCTGTTGGTTGAGAGAATCTTGTAATCAGTTCCACCACCTAGGAATTCGACTCCTGAAAGTGGGGAAGTGGTTCATTTGATTCTACATGTACTATTTCTCATTTAGATAGAAGGTTTGTATTTTTGTGGAGGACGCTTGTATGTTATGATCTTTTCAGCTAATACAGGAGTTAGTTGCAACTATTTTTCAGGAACTCTAGTTCTGTGAGTCTATGGTGTTTGTTTAATCTTTATATCAATTTCTAATGGCTATATCATATTTCTTCACATGATTTTTCTCCTTTCTATGAATTACCTTGCAGTTCAATAGGCAAGATTCTTGATTTCAAGCTTTGTTTATGTGGTGTTCATAGTTGTGTTTATTTATTCTAAAGCTAATGAACTCATACTTACATATGCTCATTAGTCTCTTAAAAACTTTCTATTTTATACTACATTGACAACGTTTCAGGTATACCATAGCCTACTAATACCTGCCTCATTTCTATACATGTTTCTACATTCCTAAAGCCTAGATCTAATCACTTTCTCTAAACCCTAGTCCAGCAAACCATAAATCTCAAATTCACAAATACACAAACAAACTTGCATATCTAGCCTAAAAACTTTGTTCTTTAAAGATATTCATTGATAAAAACTTTGAGAGATCCCTCTCTGGCTCAGTAGGGCTAGCTACTGAGCTGAAAGTAAGTTCGAGGTTACCTCTTTCAATCTCTTCCTCAGCCTAGGAAATTGTAGAGGATAACATAGTCAACAATGGTCAGATTGCTTGCTTGTTTTTGCTTCTTAACTGTCTATGCTCCATGGATCATACCTATAAATCTATGATTCCTAGTTTGCAGCAAGTGTGAAGTATATTGACCAACTTCTGTTCCTTGTTACCGCTTCTCTTGGATGGGGAGACTTCCTTCTTCACTTCGGCTTGATGAATGCAATGCCTTCTTTCTTGATTCGACTTTTAGACTGATCTATTCGTGTCCCTTCTCTGTAGCAGAGCTTTCCTTCAAATGTGTGATGTATATGAGCCCTAAAACATATTTGAAATAGTTTGTATAACTTCCCTTATTGTTTGCTTAGAGATGAGGTTTCCTTCTTGAGATTTTCTCACTTCTTTCTTACTTCAAACCTTGACCAAAATTTTGTCCTTCAAATGAGGCTGAGCTACCCTATTTATAGTGGTTTGTGCATCCATAATAAACCAACTTAAACTGAAGCCTAGGGCGACATGTCATTTTGGAAACATCCTTAGGCCAATGTGATGAATAGCTTGTGAAAAGGTCTTGGAGGGTTATTTATACATTCAAAATTACTTCTTATAATATGTAACATGTATTCAACATATGACATTGACTCCCTAGACTTTATGACTTTATTACAAATCCAAAATGCTTACAATGGGAGCCTTAACTAAAATAAAATTACTTGCTCTTGAAACCCATGAGACAAGAATTACAAAATAATTTTATTTTTCTTCTTTACATTAATTACTTAAGATCATAATTACATATTTCGTTTTGAATGCCAAGACTAGTTACACTTTTCAAAAAACCACAAGCATATGATGCATAAAACCTAGCCCAAATGGAAGAAATATGTAGCCAGGGCAAGGAGAATAATTTTGGATGGAGTGTGATATCACATTGTCTAAAATATCCATGGGAAAGAAACTCCTTTCATAATGTGGAAGGCACTAACAGAGTTGTTTGAGAACAAGAATGACCATAGGAAACTGGCCCTCAAGGACAAACTTCAAAAAATTAAAATGGAAAAGAATGATACTATCATGTATTATCTCACCAAATTTACACAAGTTCGGGATGAGCTTGGAGGGGTGGTGTGACTGTTGCAGAAGAGGTCTCGGTGATCCTAGCTCTTCTAGGCCTTCCCAAAAGCTGGCATATCTACCAAGACTTGGTGAATGGAAGGGAAAATTTACCGAAGTGGGAAAGTTTTTGTTCCAACTTGGTACAAGAAGAGTTCAAGTGAAATAACTAGGATGGGGCTTCATCTAAAATAGAGGATGAATAAATTTTTTCATCGGTTGGAAAGGGAAATAAATCAAAGGGAAGAAATCTCAAACCAAACAAGAATCCAACCATTGGGGCAAGAAGAAGGACTTGTCCAAAATAAAATGCTTCAATTGCCATGAATTTAGACATTATGCTATGAAGTTTCCACACAAAAATTCTAGAAAGAAGAACTAAGGAGGAGTAGTAGGGGAGGCATTGGATTGAAAATTTGAGCTAAATTTCACCCTTATCACATACATGGCTAGCACTGGGATGGGGAGTGTTTGGTACTTGGATTTTGGTTCCTTGTTTCTCATGACAAGGTGTAGAGATTTTTTTAGAGACCTGGAGGAGAAACATCTCCAGATTCATATTGAGTAGGAGGATGGTGGAAGGTACAGTGCTACCAGGACTGGTACAGTAAAATTTCACAGGGAGTTAGGATCCCCTCTTTGCCTCAAAGATGTCATGTTTGTTTCAGGCCTAAAGAAGAATCTCATCTCTAGAGTATTTTTGGAAGACTGTGATTATGATGTGATATTCAACAAAGTGAAACAATTCCTGAGAAACATAACCATTGTACATTGAAGCATATTAGGGTTCGGGTAAAGAAATTGTACAAGTTGGATGTGTAAGATTGTGCTACATTAAGCAGTAAGGAAGAGAAAATGTAGAGCCATGGTGTCGATGAACTTTTGCACATGATATTAGGCCATTTTTATCATAGAGCCCTAGAATTATGCAATAAATTACCACTGGGCTCCCTAAAGGAGCACTTGGGAAACAGGATGTATGCAAATGTTGTACCTTGGGGAAGCATGCGAAACCCACATTCCATGATCGAGACAGCAAAGCACATGTAGTATTGGAAAGAGTCCACTCTGATGTTTTTGGACCTTTCTCGATAGCCTCCATAACTAGACACATATACTTTGTTATTTTTTTTGATGATTTCTCAAGGAAGTGTTGGATCTTCTTCATGCGGAAGAAGGATGAGATATTCTCAAAGTTTCTAGAATTCAAAGCACTAGTTGAGAAATAGACTGGCAAGAAAGTGAAGGCTCTTAGGAGATACATTGGAGCAGAGTATTTTTTGAATGACTTTAGGTATTTCTATGCAAAATAAGGCACTTGAAGAGAGCTAACAATACCCCACAACCCATAGCAGAATGGGGTGGCTAAGAGAAAGAATTGTAGCATTGTGGGAGTTGCGAGTGTTATGCTACATGACCAAGGCCTACCACTTCATTTGTGGGTAGAGGCATGTAACGCAATAGTATACTTTCATAACGAGAGTCCTCGTCGGATTCTTGGTATGATTACACTAGGGCAGGCTTTCTTAAGGAGAAAGTTAGATGTGTCTCACTTCAGAGTTTTTGGAGCTTTTGTTTACTTCCATGTCTCCAAAGCTTTGAGGGAGAAGCTTGAGCCAACAACTGAGTTGGGAGTTCTTTGGGTTACATTAAAACTCTAGGCAATTACTATGTGTACTTACCTTCCCTCAGAATGACATTTGTTCAAAGGGATGTAAAGTTTGATGAGGATAAAGTGATTTGGTGCTCTCTTCAAAGGGAGCTTTAAATCCCACCAGAAGAGGAGATTTTAGCTCCAAAGGAGGAGCTCTAGGAAGTTGTGGAGCAGCCAAAAATAGAGGAGAAGAGAGTGGATATACTACTCAAGTAAAACCATCCATATAAGGGAGAAAAATAACTAGGGAAGCTAATATATTGGTGCAAGATGTGAGGGAGAATGTGGGAACTCCCTCAAATTTGCATAAGCAAAGGAGGTAACCTGAGAGGTACACTAGTTACATGGCTCTAAAGATTGCTTGTAGAGACTGATCCATCCTATTTTGAGGAAGAAGTAGAGAAACTTGTTTGGGTTGATGCAACGGTGAAAGAATATGAATCCATCAAGAAGAAAATTGTTCGGGAAGTGGTCCCAAGACTGACAGATAACTCAGTTGTGGGTTCGAAAAGGATCTTCAAAGTTAAGAATGCAGCAGACATAAGCATATAGTAGTATAAGGCCATGTTTGTAGCAAAGGACTCTCTCAAGTTGGGGGAATTAACGATGAGGAAATATTTGCTCTCGTAGTAAGGTAAGCATCCATTAGATCAATTATTGCATTGATTGCATAGATGGGTTGGAAGATCCACCAGATGGATGTAAAAACAACATTCCTCAATGGAGTTATTGAGGAGGAGGTGTACATATAGGAACCAGAAGGTTTTGAGACATTTGATCAGGAGTCTCATTTGTGCATACTCAAGCGAGAATTGTACGATCTGAAACAAGCACCCCACACTTGGTACACTAGGATTGAAAATTGTATCACTGGTTTTGGCTTCACCAAAATTGAAGCAGAAGAGAACCTCTATCATATTTTGGTGGAAGGTAAATTGTTTATCATTGTTTTATATGTTGATTATTTAATATAAACTAGTGATGAGAAATTGATCTAATCTTGCAAGGAGGATCTTGCAAGGGAATTTGAGATGAAAGACATGGGTCTCATGCACTACTTCCTTGGGATGGAAGTATGGCAAGGCAATGGGGAATTGTTTGTGTCTTAAGGTAAGTATGCCAACAATATACTACAAATATTTGGCATGGAGATTTATAAGCCCATGGAGACACTTATAGCGACCAACTAGAGGAAGGAGACTGTCACCTCAGCTGAAGAGGTGGACACTACCATTTACTGACAATTAGTGGGTTCACTAATGTATCTTGTGAACACATGACCTTATATGAGCTATGTAGTCAACTAGTCGAGCCAAGCTATGGTTAGGCCAACTAAATTGTTTTCAAAGGCAACAAATCATGTCTTATGGTACCTTAGAGGCACTACCAAGTATGGATTATGGTACAGACAAATGAAGGGAGTGAATTTGTGTGGCTTCACAGATGCAGATTGGGTTGGGATTCCATCCAACTAAAAGAGTACATAAGGTGGAATTTTCATTGTTGGGTCCATAACAGTTTACTAGTACAATATGAAGCAAATATCAGTGGCGCTCAACTTGATAAAAGCATAATACATGGCTGCAAGTCAAGCAACATGTGAGGCGATCTGGATGAGAAAGATACTTGTGGGACTATTTGGTCAGATGATGGATCCAATAGTGATCTATTGCGATAATCAGAGTTGTATTAAGCTCTTTGAGAATATAGTATTTCATGATCAATCCAAGCATATAGATATCTGGTATCACCATTTATGGGACTATGTGTAGAGGTAGATAATGTTGCTACAATACATTCTGAGAGAGGAAGAAGATCCTGACATCTTGAAAAAGGCCTTATCAAGAGGAATGTTTGAGTTCCATAGGTGCAGGATAGGGGTGGTTGATAATCATTTTTTTTGCTGAGAGGAAGTGTAGAGAAATGCAACGAGAAAGTCTCAATTTGATTTTGCCTTGGTCAAATTGGGAAGGTTCAAATTGCCACATTAGCAGACAACTTGGATGTAGTTAACTTGTGTAAATTCAAGTTACAGGGCTTGGAGTTTAGTTAAGCATGTGTTATTGCTAATTTGTAGCAATCAAGGCCATTTATTTCAAGTTGTTTTCAATTAAATTAGTTCTAAGTGTTGATCAGACTAGTGCAAGGTCATTTGTGCAGTAGGACAATAGTCTAACTAAGTTATCATCTAGTTAATTGATCAATCAGTCCAAAATAGCTAGTGCATGCAAAGAATTCAAGTTCCCCAGTTGTGGTGGATATTCCAAGGTAGTGTAACGTCAGTTGTAGACTATTCTAGAGTGTACAATTGTTACATGAAACCAGATGATCAACATTGGGAATTGAATAATCAATTGGAGAAGAATTCCTAAATAATAGGGGCCTAATTCCTCAATAATTTCACAAGGGAATAGGGGATCAAGCTGAGGAAAAAATTGACTAAGTCTAGGTCAGATCTTCTCATTGAGCAAAGAGATAGGTTATTCACTTGCAGTTTGTGCTCAGAGCAAGAAAGAAATTGTAATACATCTCTATTCATTTCATTAATGAAAGTAGGATTAAGGGGGTTTTAGCAGTTTCTTTCCCTTAGAAAAATACTATGCATGTGTGTGATTGTTATTATAAATTGTGAATTAAATTTTGTATATTAGTAGAGTCTGATTGTGTCTCTTGATTTTAGATCAAACATCTTGAGAAATTGAGATTCTACATCACATTTCTACACGGAGGGGGGGGGGGGGGGGGGGGGGGGGGGGTGGTGAATCAGTATAATGGCCAATTTTAACAATATCCAACATTCCAAATCATTCAACAATCAATCATGTAAAAACCACATAGAAACACTAGTTGTATGTGAAAATCCATAAAGGGAGAAAACCACAAAACTTATTTCTAAATGTTGTTGTAGGCTACAACCTACTATTACATCATCTTATTTGGCTCCAACAAGGAGGAGACACGCATCCCCTAAATTTACAAGCACCCACTTGAAGGAAGAACCCACTCCTTATGTTTTACAGGTGCCAACCTAAAGGAGGCACCAACCCCCTAATGTGCAGGAATAACACTATTTCATCCATTTTAAAAAATAGGCACATTATTTTCATTTTAAACTTCAAACATCCATTAATGTAATTTCTCCAGTTCTCACCCAACTATATGTTCAAATGTAATTCATGCATGCTTAGACCAGTAACTCGTATCTTCTCTTGTATTTGCAATTATTTTGCTCAATATCTCATTTTTATTCATAGAAGTTATGAATATAATTCATAACAAATGACATAAATAAAATTAATGTAAATATTAAATAATTAAATATTAATTAGGTTAAATAGTCATTAAGTTAGGTGAAAAGTCATGTCTAAAAGACATGCCCATTCACGAAAGGTCACCTGCTGAGGTATAAAAGCAGGGCCTCATTGTAACATTCAAATCATCTTATATCATCTTATATAATCTTATATATAATAATAAATTATTATTAAATACATGTGTGTATTTTAACAATTAAATCTTCAAGCTATCAGTTTTTGTGCTTCAGCATAAGTTTTTATGCAACAGTGGTATCGGAGCCATGGCACACGATATAATCATGCGGGCCTTTGAACGTAGTTCACCGCACAATGTGCCATTACGTTCACATCTTGATTATGTTGAATAGTTTAGTATTCAAGAATCATTTCAGCAATTAGAAAAATCATGTGCCGAAGCTAAAACATGTTTTAAGGAGACTTATGCAGAAATCGATAATAAGGAAGATGTTGGCGATGGTGAAAGGAAACAAGGTGAAACATTAGATGATTATAATGTTGAAGATTCGAATGAAGCTGACATAGATCAAGACGAGGATTTAGATGAAGATGATCTCAACAAGGATTGGGACGGAGAAGAATCTGAAATCAACCAACAAAATGGAAATGCTGGTAATGTGGCAGCTGAAGGGCATCCAGATTACTGGGCAAGATCATTTGAGTGGGATCAACAGGCTAATGATATTCGATTAAATGTGTTTGGCATTTCTACATATTGTGTAAACCAGCGAGAGATAATAAATGTTGTTATGAGTGGAAGAGATGTTTTTGTAATAATGGTTGTAGGCGATGGCAAGAGTCTTTGTTACCAGCTTCTTGCATTTCTTCGTCCTGGGACTGCTCTTTTTGTGAGCCCCCTACTTTCACTTATACAAGATCAGGTGATGAGACTTATTGCTCTAAATATTCCAGCAGGCATGTTGACATCTACAACCTCAAAAGAGAATGAAAAGTCAATCTACAAGGCTCTTAAAAAGGGTGAAGGAGAGATTAAGGTTTTGTATGTGACACCAGAGAAGATATCAAAGAGTAAGCGATTTATGTCCAAACTTGAAAAATGCAACCACACAGGCCGCCTTTCTTTGATAGCAGTTGATGAGGCACATTGTTGTAGCCAATGGGGACATGATTTTCACCCTGATTATAAAAAGCTTAGTATTTTGAAGGCTCAATTTCCAAAGGTGCCAAAGATTGCATTAACGACTACTACCTTGTTTGACGAATTCAGACGCATATATTATGCACAAACCCTTGTCCTCTATCAACCCCACTTCTCGTTTTTCTGACAGCTTTCCATTTTTCAATCAAACATCCTGTTACGCGAATCACTGGCCAAACCCTCAGATTTGAATTATCAAAACATTCTCAGCACTGATACTCATACATTTCAATTGGCGATGGATAAATATCGAAGTGAGTATGCTCAATTTCTATACTCCCAGCAAATTCCTATAAAATCACACACAACGAACAGTCCAATAAGAATGTTCGGGATCCTGAGTTACCTCGTGAATCTGACAAGCCAAAAAACGATGAAGCCATAGATAAACTCTTGCAAGAATTAGAAACCATTTTCAATGGTGAACACATAGATGACAAATCAGAAAATTCTTTTTATCGATCTGTAGATACAGCCAAATGTACACCTAGCAATTGCTTCCACCCATCCAGGTTTTCTAACCAGAAAATGACCGCCGAGGAGCTGGCAAGTCTGCCGCATGAATTTCTGTGTTCAACAATCTCATTCAGGTTGTACAAAGTGCGGGATTTGATGGATTTGCACAGAGGATTAGTTGGTCATGTTGCCCCAGTAAATCGCATCACTAAATGCCTTCAAGGATGCGCGGCGGTGGCCATGAAATATTGCTTTGAAGAGGAAGATAAATATATTCGTCATTTCCTGGGCGCTATCAGAGTTCCCGTGCTCTATGTCGGCCCACTCATTCCCATGTCTAAGCCCAACCTGGACACCCACAAGGGCTCTGATCTGCAAGATTGGCTGGATTGGCAGAGGCCATGATCTTTGGTGTTTGTGTCGTTTGGTAGCGAGACGTTTCTGTCGAGAGAACAAGCCCACGAACTAGTGCTGGGTTTGGAGGCGAGCAGTCTCCCATTCCTCTACTCGATGTGTGCTCCGCAATTCTTGGACAACATAGTTAATGTTGGTCATTCTGGATGACCACCTTCCTCGATAGTTTCCGACATAACAACTGCAATCTTCATTCTGTGGCTCTCCGCCACTGCAGCCGCTATCTCAGTGTCAAAATTTATACTTGCACACTGTTGTTTGTGTACCCACACCACCTATTCCCTTGATCACCAGTTTTTAACCATCTTCCATCGTCGGCTCATCTGCTAGATGCCTGGTCACTGTCGCTGCATCCCTATCTCTATTGCTCCGATTTCGACTAACCGACAGAGATTTTCTGGCCATCGAAGAGTCGTGTCACCCACAGGAACTGTCGGTATCTTTTTGATGTTCTCATTAAAGAATTAATCCCTAAGTTACATAACTTATAAAAATAAGTTTTATATTATTTGTTAATTAAAAAAAAAAAAAAGAGAAAAAAGGAGCTATATAATAAAAAAGCTAAAGGAAAATAAAATAAATTAATATAAAAAGAAAATCAGTGGTAAAATATATATATATATATATATATATATATATATATTATATATATATATATATATATATATATATATATATATATATATATATATATATATATATATATATATATATTTGGAGTTAAAAAAAATAAAAAAAATTAGAAAACAGAGAAATCTAAGGAAATATTACCGATGAGCTATAAAAGAAGAGGATGGCTAGATTATATACGTCGAGACGACATACACTAAGTGAAGAAAACCCCAAGCGTTATAGCTTTGAGGACAGAGCTTCCGAAGGAAAGGGCTATGTTATGAATATAATTCATAACAAATGACATAAATAAAATTAATGTAAATATTAAATAATTAAATATTAATTAGGTTAAATAGTCATTAAGTTAGGTGAAAAGTCATGTCTAAAAGACATGTCCATTCACAAAAGGTCGCCTGCTGAGGTATAAAAGCAGGGCCTCATTGTAACATTCAAATCATCTTATATCATCATATACAATTTTATATATAATAATAAATTATTATTAAATACCTGTGTGTATTTTAACAATTAAATCTTCAAGCTATCAGTTTTTGTGCTTCAGCATAAGTTTTTGTGCTTCAGCATAAGTTTTTATGCTACAATAGAATTCTTATCTCATATGCACAGGTCCACGTTGCTACACTCATGCATCATTCCTCCACACAACTATGCTCACACAACTCACACACATTGGTTCCATGTCTGCTACAACACACATTATGACTTCAGATCTATTTTTCATCTTTCACACAACCCAAATCTTATGTCCCCAACACTCTTCATCACTCATGGTTATCTAGGAATGAATGTGTTAATTTACCATTAGAACATCACAATATTGTGTTGTTCTCTTCTTCTTTTATATATTTGGTCGTTCAATTACCATAGGCATAAATTCATGGTATTTACCCATGGAATTTCTCACTTAACTATATCAGTCTTTTCACATTCACAATGAGAATATGATCCACTTCATATAAATCGTTAAATTACCATCAACATTTATATCCTCTGTCATCAACCATATTTCATTCGTTCCTTCATTCAACTTTAAAGATTCAGGCATTTTTTCATTTTGTGGTCCCAAAACCACCAAACTTCTAACCACCGAATTTGGCACCCGAACACCAACTTTTATCCATCACATCACTTTATATTAAGCTCCCTTATGCATGTGACTGTAGTGCAAAACCATGAGCTTAAGCTCAAAGGCACTTTTCACCTATGGGACTATCAAGTTTTTTATTATGCACTGTAATAACTCAATGGTTGATAGGCCCCTACGAGCTCTTTCTTTAGCATAATGTGATCAAGGGTTGGTCCTCTATTGGCCCATCGCTCACTACTTTTTGGAATTTATCTACACCTCATGTTTCTCTAACTGTTAATGGTTGATATCCCCTTGGGAACTCATTTTCCAGCTCCTACGACGAGGGGATGCGACCAATTCCTTGGTACTTAGCACCTGAACTTTAAGTCTTGTCTACCATCTATTGGCAGTTTGATAAATGGAATCAACACAAGATGATTTTTCACTTAATGAACTAGAATCTGGATGATGCATCACTACTCATTGTTCTATTTTTGAACAATTTCTTGATGTTTGTTCCCTTTCCAATGAGTAGTGGGAAGTTTCCAATGGTCCCACTTCATGAAATCATGAGAAATGAAAAAATATTTTAACACTACGAGGTATTACAAAACTAGTCCTTGGCGCAGACCCTGAGGCATCCCAAGTTTCCAAGTCATGTCCATGTACACCAATTAGATCCTGCCACATTTCCTCTCTTGACTTGTGCCTACCATGTGTACAATCACATCACAACCACATCACTTTCTACCATGTATCTTGCCACATCAATGCCATGTGTCACTCAGAAAAGGGCCACCTAGTCACCCAAAAAGGCCAAATCCACTTGCCATGTGTCACGTATGTAAATTTCCATGTGTCATCTTGCACATAAGTACTTTCAAGCTATCTCCACTTCATCACCACCTATTAGATGGAGGTGCCACATGTACTACCACATTGTGCTTCCTACTACTTGTCGCTCGTGCTTTTGTGTGCAAATCATTTAGTTTAGGTCATTTGATAAGCACTTGGTTTCTTAGGCCAAGCACTTGATGACTAAGGGATGTAAATAGGAGCCTTACCACCTCATCGCCTTTCACACACTACTCATCATCCATTTATGTTGTTTGCATGTTGAATGAATTGGGTGGTTCTATAAATACCTAAGCACTTTATCCCAGCTCCCTCTGACTAGGGGTTGGGCTAGTAGCTTACCCCTCCACCATTTTCTAGCCTTCATGCTTCCTCCTAAGATTATTTCAACTTTAGCACTGGTTTGATAAGGGGACCACACTAGAACCATGATTAGTTGGAACCTTGCTAAAATTGAAACACTTCAAACTCTTATTTCTCCTCATTTCTTCAGATTTATACTAAGTTCCATACACAATTGGAAAGCTCTTTGAGAGGACTTGCCAACCAAGAAATTTTCATGTGCATTGAAGGAAGTCACCTACATAAAAAAATTCCTTCTAATATATGCTACTCAGTCAATAACCATAGGCTTAGCATATTGTTAATATAAATAAACAAGACATTGATAACAAAATAATCCTCATGCATGAAAATCTCAACAAACTACTCCTTGAACTTCATATTACTTGACATCAATGACTTAGATTTGACATCAATGAAAACAACCTACAACATGCTCAACACTTAATTGTTCACTACTACTTCTACCAGCCTAAGAAC
This sequence comes from Pinus taeda, assembly GCA_000404065.3. Lineage (NCBI taxonomy): Eukaryota > Viridiplantae > Streptophyta > Pinopsida > Pinales > Pinaceae > Pinus > Pinus taeda. The sequence continues at coordinate 52,464 of APFE031133304.1, forward strand.
TTTTGTCAATCCCACACTTAATGCATCCTCCAATGAAATAATGTTTGGAGCATGCGTTAAGGATGACAAATGATTTACCTAGTGTTGTCCTTTCAACATTTTTGTGAACCCATGAATTTGTCATCATACATTGAAGCAGTAGGTGTTATTGGAAATGTGGTGCATTCTTTTGCAAACATAAAGAGAGGTTATTCTCACTAGTGGAATTTTATCTGCTAGCTATATTTTGTCACCATCATAAGTATTTTTTTTCCATTACTTTCAAATTATTATCAATAGTGGGTGCAACATCCCTAGTTGCAAGTATAAATATTCAACACCATTAGGAACATTATGAGGGTCCTTGACTTTTGTGAACAAAGGAAAAAATAGACATGCATTATTCCTTGTAATGGGAGGTGTTTTGTAGACATGGTCCACTACAAAATAGTCATCACAATGAGTACCATGTTGCTAGGCATAGATGAAAAATCCATTGATGTATAAGCCATAGATGTTGACTAAAATTTGTGGTTCAAAGGACCCACACAAAGAGCATTGGAAATAGTCCAACAAACATGGTGTGGGAATCATTCTAGTATTCCTCAAGCAGATGACCCAAAGAGTTCAAACAAAGAACATCGAAAGACATATCTCAAGAAAATGGCTCTCCTTATGCCCAATCATCCTTGCACGACCTATGTCCATGTAGATATTATGCAACTGAGAAATCTACATCAACTTAACATATATTTTCATTGTAAAAGTAGGAAGGGTGAAGATAGGGTTGTCAATGCCAAATTTCAAAGCCAACCAAAAAGGTATGGATTCGTTATCTTTTATCATGAATGAAAGGGGATTATAGATTTCAACCTTGGAATCGACATGCACGAGATAAATATAGAAGCCCTACCTCCACCCCGAGATTACACAATTATTTTCTAGGGTGCATTCTCTTACATTGGAATTAGAAATGATTTTGCAAGATCTTGGTTCTGCTCGAAACATAATTAAATTATATTCATTGAAGGGATGTTTTAGCACATGGACTAGTCAACCTACGAGCATTTTTTGATCTATAGACCTATTTGAAATGCATAAAATTTGACTTGGATTTACATGCTTTTAAGATATGAACTAGGATCTAAGCCAATGGTTTCTACTAATCGATGATAAATGCACTCTATATAGGTTAGTGCTATAAAAATAAAAATAAAAAAAATTCTGAGAGTCTCAAAGCTCTCCTAAGATAGGAAAGTCTATGACTTAAACAATTATTGTAAACCATTTAGCCAAGCAAGGAATAAGTTGGCTATCAGGTCATGTTCAAAGTCAAGGGAGTTTTTGTCGCCAATTTGACACGAATTAGATATTGGCTCCTTCTGTCGATTTCTCCATGCACCTCCCTCATCATATGACTCCCTCTCTTATTCTCACGATAAAATATCACTCCCTAAAATACAAAATACAAATCAACAAAAAGGATTAGAATAAAACTAAGTAAGGCTTATAATTAAGCGACTTTAAATAAATGTCACACTCTAAATATGCATATGTAATATCTTATTATGATTTTAATTTTTAAAATCAAATATAAGTTTAAAACACAACAATGAAAAGATTAAATTCATTAATTAAGGTATATCATTAAAATTTACTAACATTTGTATTCCTAACTAGTATATTTAACTCACTAAGAACTCCTAAAAATGGGGAAAAATTGTCCACAAAAAGGGTGGTAGGAGGGAGAACTTTGGAGGCAAGAACAGACTTAATATACTAGACGTTTACTTGTTGCACAAGCAAATTAGTAAAGTTTTTATAGCCTTCTGCTATTCAATTTGAAGATTGTATTTTTTAGTTTTCCTTTAAATTTTCGTTTTGTTTTCTGTGTGTATACATTGATGTGGTTTGCAATTTCCACAAGGGACCTTATCGCTTGCTTATAGTGCAATGCCTTACTTAATTATTGATCCTTTCATATATTAATATTATTGGAGGAATGAGAGTTATGAATTTTGCATTGTGTATTGTCTAATTAACTAGAAAACACTTGATGTTGATGATTTTATTACAATATCACATCGGAGGTTCATATTACAATAATGTATGCTCTTTTTCTTCATTTATATTTCCTATAATTTAAGTGGTTGAATCCAAATATATTTTGGAAATCTAGTAGTTGACTTGATTAGCACCATTTTTTCACAACAATGAGATGATTTGTTTGTTTTTTAGATATTCATACTATCAGTAAATGAACATGTCTTAATTCTTGTCTTTTGAGGGAGAATGTAATGTAATAATACGTGATGTTATTCTATTTTTTTCTTTTTTATCATGACGAGCAAACGATAAATGGAGTACAAGTACAACTAACATTCCTTTTAATTTCCTTTCTTGTCACATTCATCTCTAATTTGTGTTTTTTCTTTTTTCATCACATACTTAAGGTTTTGACTGTAATTATTTATATTTTAATTATTATAAGAACCTTTCCCCAAAGCTTAACCTCCCTTCCTTTTAAAAACACACTTCCATATCTATAATCTAGCCTACTTATTTGTTTTACTAGAAAATAAATTTAATTTACATTATTCTACAATGACTATTCAATTTTGATTATCACCAGGGATTACCCCCTGTGGTGAAAGGGAGGCTAGCCCTTGTCACCTAGAGCAAGAGGATATAGTATCCTCAGTGATGTGGTCTCAAGGCGTCCTCAATTACCGAGATAATTTGAGCACCATTAGGAGGTATTCATTTCTCTAGATTAACAATGGGTGGAATAAATGCATTGGGCTCCTTTGGTTCCTAAAAGTAAGGGAAAGTCACTTGAGGAATTATTAGGGTAGAATGAAGAAGGAGGAAGTGGATCGTTTGGTCAATCGAACAGGGCTATACCCATGTAGTCATGGTGATGTAATTAACATATGATGCCTTACCTTTACTTGCAAGGCAGGAAAGTGTGTTTTTTTTAGTTATGGACACGTTGTTGGGTTCTTTTATTTACTTAGATGGCCAAAAAAAAGTTGTTTGGTTTTTGGACATGGCTTGGTTTTGAGGAGTGGAGCCTACACCCTCACAAAGTTGGCCACATTGAGGATCAAAATTTTGTATCTTCATCCATGTGAGCATTTTGGAAATATGTTAATCTTTTCATCTAACAAGAAGGGACTAATATCACTCATTGATAATGGGCTTCTAGTTTTGAAGCCCTATTAATCAAACATGTATAAGCAAGTCTTGGCAACAACCAAAGGCAGAGCCTCAAGCCTAAATGAGAATCAAATTTGTAGATAGAATGAAATCCATGAGCATGATTTAGTTTGTCATCATACTCAAATCTGCATTTGTGAGCACTTCCAATTAGTAGAACGTAACAAGTTCAACCCAAATTTGGAAATATTCAAGGAATCGTTGAGCCTTAGAGCCAAGTTCCAATAGTTTGTTGTAAACATCAAACCACCATTTCAATATTTTTTGGTTATCTTTAAACCATCATTAATGAGCCCTTCTATTCCACAGATGTCATTGGTTTGCATTCTTCCTTAAACCATTAGATTCAAAGAGAACATTCAACCATTAATAATTATCATCATCTCTTTTCTTGGACTCATATACATCACTTCAAATAAAGGGGGAGGGGATGTTGGAAACCTAATTTTCTAGGGTCATGGTGTGGAATTTGAACCATCATGAGAAATCAAGGGACCTTGGGAGTGGAATCCAATGGTCATGGAAATTGTATTTCTATGTCTACAACATTAATGAAAAATATATTCATGATTATCTTTCATTCTGGTCTACGTAGTTCAACATTGAAATTTATGAAACGTGTTCCTTTAGGTTATGTAAACTTGGTTGATTCACTTGAATGGAATGCGAAAACCCTCAAGTGAATGCTAACAACTATGGGAAGTCCAAGAGTCCTCTAGGAATATGAAAAACAAGGGACTATAAAAATGTATTAATATGTATATATTGTGAATAGAATGTGTCACACAAATTATTTAAATATTTCCTATTACTTTTGTGCATGTTCAAAATGGTATCAAATCAGGCATACACTTGCCTTTCTTAAATGTTGTGAGCCACAATTTAGTGGCATTTGTATACCTTAGCATTATTATTTAACAAACCAACTATAGTCTAGGTCAAATATTTGTCATTATGGCACAACCCCTTTTCATAGTAGGTCTGCCATTCTAATCTCTGATCCCTATGGTAGTAATGTGGTTTGCCTTCACATGGTTATTTGGTTGAGAGATTTTCTTTTATTGTCATTATAGAGATATAATATTCTCTAGTGTAACTCCTCATAGAGATTATTTTTTATATTTGGTAACCCTAACTCTCATCTCTCAAATTTGGTGTGATCAAGCATCTTGCAGTGCATCTATTACTATTTTGTAAGATTTCTGAGCAATAGTGTCCTTGTAGGATGGAAATGAACAGTCTCGTTACTATGCTCCCATGCATCCATTGATGTGACTTTTTCGTCTTGTTTTTGTGCCAGTGGGAGATGAGTAGGTTTTTGAGAAACATGGAAAAGAATTTCCGACAATAGTTTATTTGGTTTTGAAAACCCATTTGTGACTTATTTAATCTACTTCTTCCAAGTATCTAAGTTCTAATAGTGGAATATATGCATAAGAAATTTAACGTTTGGGGGGTGAAAGAGCCAAAGAAAACCAATAATTCTAGTTGAATTATTGAATTATTTTTGAAGTTAACTATGATCTAAAACTTATATAGAGCTTCACAATTCTACAAATTTGGTGTTGCTAACCCTAGCCTTATCTTCACCTGAGGTAATGGTTGCCATACAGGGGGTCACAGACCCTCCTTTTCCTACTCCAGAGGAAGAGTCCACTACTTTTCGAGCCTTAGTGATTGTTATATACAATTGACATAGAAAAAAAATTGTGCAAGAAAAGTTTGTTAAAAAATCAGAAGCCACCCCTATGTGGCATTGCATATGAGGGTGAAAAAAACATTTTTGGCCTTCTTTGAACACACACTAGTTGAAAATTTCAGTGGGATGTGGCCATCCCTTGTTCAATGAATATATGGATTAAAAAAATTTGGAGGGACAAGATGAACAACAATATTTATTTATATCCATGCGAGAATGGGTTCTTCACTTTTATGTTCCAGTTTAAAGAAGACAAAGATGTAATATTTTGAAATGGCCCTTATTTGTTTAGATCTAGATGGATGTAACTGAACAAGTGGAAAATAGATTTCAATCTAGAAGATGAAATTCCAAATGTGATTCTTGTCTAAGTAAAACTCCCTCATCTCTCACTTTCTTGTTGGAGCGATGATTGTTTGAGAGAAATAGGGAATGGGGTCAGGAGATATCTTGATAGGGATGAGACAAAGGGATCCCAATTTTCCTATTCCAATATATATGTATAAGCAGACCTAGAAAAGGGTTTACCCTTAGAGATCAACCTGACATTGGGCGAATGGATTCACTACCAATCTCTAGATTATGAACAAATCTCATTCAAGTGTCATTTCTACCATGAATACAACCACTTCATAAGGGATTGCAAAAAATATCCAACCAGTAAAGGATCAGACCATCCTACTGAGCAAGGGTAGTAATGGAAGACCCAGAAGCATGGGGGGAATAGATATAATTCTACAAGATAAAAAGATTATAATGTTATGAAAAACAATGGAGAATCTACATCCTCAAATCCTTACAAAGCCTTGAAAAATGGTGGAAGAGAACAAGAATGATATTGAAAACTCTAATCTAGTTCAAGTTCAATCAGGGATGAATCCAAAATAAGTGGAAAAGGGAGATGGAGAAATACAAGATCTATAAGGGTCTCAAAAAATGAAAATAGTGAGGATCAATCGTAGGTCAACTCAACACAAGTTGAAGGTGGATCTATCCAAGAAGTAGCTATAAATGAGAACATGGATGAGGGACAATCTACAGTAGGGGTAATCACTCACAATAAGGCACAAACATTGGCCTAGGAAGATGATGGAAGTAGCCAAGAAACTGAAAGTAGTAAAAACAAAGGAAGGCCCTTGAAGAATACAACATGTGAAAGAGAGACAAAACATAAGAAGAAGTTTGGGAATAAAATAGTCATATCAAACGTTTTGAAGACCAAATCCTCAAAAGGATTGGAAACCCCATAAGTGGGAGGAGGTTCACAATCAATCCCTATCAAGAAACGATGAAGGATTTATCATGGAACATGTTAGATTCGGTCTGTTCAGCCCTCCGTCAGAGATCAAAATCTCTTTTGTTGCATTTCATTTTTAGGTGTCTCATTCAGTCCAGTCATTTGCATTCCATTAGGAGTATCGATCTTCTGACGGAAGGGTCTTGTCACTCATCTCCCTCATGTCATGTACCTGTTGGTCCGTGTCTGCTCATCAAAGTCAATTTTAAAGTCATGTATAGTCTTGTTTGGTCTCGTGGTTAGCAAAGAGTCATTTTAGTCAGTAGGTCTAGGGTTTCACAAGTTTAGTCTTCAAAATGGCTAATAATGCCAGCAGGCACTTGAGGGAGGTTCGAAATAAGTTTTGATACAAAATTTCATCGTAATAATGCACGATCATGACTTTTCTTCAAAATTATGTTTTGAAGAAAAATCGTCAAATTTTGTCTTTTGTAATAAATATCATGAGATTTTCAAAGTTGTTTCAATTGTAAAGTCCTTCAGGCGCAGCCCTGGTCACCCTTGCCAAATCCAATGAAATTCATCCCTGCAAAATAGACAAAGAGATTCATCATCAGTTCAACAAATCAAATGGAAACAAAATCAAAGTTTGTATTAAAAAGTGAAAGTGCCAAAGTTCTGCAAACATTATGAAAGTGGGTTTCATGAGCTAAAATCTCAAAGGCTCTTCGTTTATAAGCAATTCCTTCATTTGAAAAGATCATTTGTAAAAAAAAAGCAAGGTAGGGCAATCAAGTGAGAAATTGGGCGAAAAACACATTAAATTGCTAGGCGCGGTGCACTGGGCGCAAACACACAGTGTTATTTTGCACGGGCGCAGCGCACATAGAAAAAGGCCTGAAAATGCTAAGAATTGTTCCAAATTTCCAATAACTCGCACGGATTTTCCAGGTAGAGCCTACATCTTTGTGTTTCATCCAATTTTGTGCTAGGCTTTGGTGGTTGATGGATGGTGATGATTAAAACAAAAACATCAAACCCTACCTCTTAAATTACCTCAAGGAAACTTGCTACCAGGGTTTTCAAAAACATTGTTTTGTCACCAAAAATCACTCCCACACTCTTTGTTTCCCACATTCATTTTCTAGTTTCATCCCCATATCCCTAATTCCCATATCCCTAAGTTCACTGACCCTATATTCCTAACTCCCACTATCGGATATCCCAAACCCTAGTTACACATTCATAACCCCTAATTGTTATCCTAAAATCTAAAAACTATCCCTAAAACCCTTCTATTCCCTGAATTCTAGTCAACAACATTTCTAAAACCCCTCTTACCCTCTCTCTCCATAGTCCCTCATACATTCTTACCCTTGGTGGCAGAAAACTAAAATCACCATAAATCTCATCAAGAAACCTCACACATTAACAAGCATCGGGAGTCTTGGCTCGAGAGAGTCAACATCCACTTGGAGAGACTGTTGGACAAGGCCAATAAGGAGAAAAAATTGTTGAGGCATATGACTTTTCACTACATGGCAAGGAACAAAGTTTGCAAGGCCCAAATCAGGAATCTAAAGGCAAAACTAAGGAAGGCATCCAAAAGGCAAAAGAGGCGAAAGGAGCATGATCGACATCGAATATTCACCAAGGCTTCCTTGGCTCATCATAGCTCTTTATAGAGAAGGTCCAGCCCAAATTTCAAGAAATTTGGAGCAATTTTTGCACTAAAAAACAGGTTTTGCCTCCCTATGCGTCGTGCCACGTGGCGCTCTCTTTTGCTAGAGGGCTCTAGATCTCAAAAACTTTACATTCTTGGATTTGGCATGGAAAATTATGATTGCTGGTGCATGGCCAAGAAATTTGGGCAACTTTTGAGCCCTCAAGAGGTCAAAAACACTCAAAAAATGACCTCACTACCACTTTTTTGACACATAGGAAGCAGTCTTCGGAGAATGGACTTTTGGAGGGGAAAATGGAGGCAAAATTGAAACATTCCACTTTGGTTGGAAAGTAGACAGGTAGGGATTTCCAACAAGCTATCATGAGCTCAATTTGGACTCCGGAAAGGGCCTCAAATTCAGCTCCAAAGTGGTGTGACGCATAGAGAATCAGGCGCAGCGCATAGAGGAGTTTTGCCAATTTTTTCACCTTCTAGCTCAGAAATTCGTCCAATTTTGACTAGTTTTGCTTTTTGATGTAATTAGTGATCTATCTTGATGTAACTTGATGACTATAATGTAATTTTGGCCCATATTTACTTGTTCTAGAGGATTCATTCACTAAAAGTCAAAATTAAATGAATGAATCAGTTTCCTACCATATAGGGGCAAGTTGTTTGATTGACTAGATTTCAGTGCTTCGTTTAGAACTGGTTGAAACAGCTCCTAGAATGATGAGCTCGACCCCTAGAGGCATGGGAATGGGTTGGGCTAGTCTATATCATGTAATTTCTCAATCATTTTTCAAGGTTGGACACTTGGGATTGCTTGGCACTCCATTGTACATTTGATTTCTACATTTTTGGCAAAGGAAAGACCAGGGTTTTGCAGTACTTGTTGGGATCCATGTGGCTCTAACATTTTGATGGTGTTTTTCTCTATGTAATTGTAAGTTCACTGATGTTTATGTGATCATTTTCCATTCTCTTTGCTTCTGAAATTAAACAAATGAGTGATTAAGGTAGAATTCATTGGATTGTTGTGCTCTGCCTTGAAATTTTGTTTAATTTTCAATGTTTTCATCTGTTTGAGGAGGACTCTTGAAACTCTCTTTCCCTCCTTGGCTCCTCACCAGTCTGATCCATCCATTCATTCAATCTAAAGCATCAAAACGATTGCCTTCCTTGCCCCAATCAAAACTCTGCAAAAACTAGGCCTCATCCCCGGACCTAAATTTGCCTTTCCCTTTTTCCAACAAAAACCTCCCAAAAATCAAATCAAATCCTTGCACTTCATACCTAGCCTAAGATTATTTGTTAAATTGGTCATCTCAAGCCCCATTTGATTATCGTTGTTGAGATTGACCCGGAGAGAACCCTCTCCTGTCCTCGTAGGGCTAGCTACGAGGCTGAGCGTGGTTTGATGTGGACCTAGAAGCTTACCTTTTCAGCCTAAGGTAAATCGAGGCTCTAACAGAACATAAGGGGTATGGGGAACCCCGTTAAATCTCTAATAATAAAGGACTTTGTTACTCAAGAAAAATCATGGATAGTTTTTATTCTAGAAACAAAACTATAAGGGAAAGAAGTTATTCAAGTAGTGGAAATGTTCTAGCATCAAATTTTAGGATTCACACAAGACTCAAAAGAATCCTTAGGGGGGCTAAGTATGTATTGGTCTAATATTCATTTCTCTCTAATTGACAATATGCTTTCTCATTTTTGGATCATTGCACTTCTGGGAAAAAGAGATATAGGGGAGCATATCCCCTTAATCAATGTATATGCCCCTCTCTAATATGTGGATAAAACTACATGTTGGGATTCCTTAAATGTCATAAAGGATAAAACATGGCACACCAATTGTATAATGGGGGGAGACTTTAATACTACTCTCAGTTCAATAGAGAATATGGAAGGAAACATTGTTCAAGATCCATACAAAGATAAAATGGAGGAATTGATCAGTGACTAAGACTTGGTAGAAATACGCTCAAAAAATGGAAAATATACATGGAAAAATAGACGTTGTGGTGACAATCACATTGAAATGTTCCTAGACATATTATTAATTCATACTGATTTGTTGATGATAGCCTTGGAATGTTCCTCCTAAATTCTGGTAAGTAGGGTGTTAGATCATCATCCCACTTTTCTAATTATACACCACAAGGAAAATCTAGGTTCCATTCCCTTCAAGTAGAACCCTACTTGGTTTCAGGAGGATGAAGTTATAAAGTAATTCAGAATTCTTAGAGTACTCCCGTAATTGGATCTCCAACATATGTGTGGAATGTTGAAGTTGTAACTAGGTTCAGTCTTCATAATGTAAATTTATCATTAATATATTTATTATATTTTGTCAAAGCATGTTCTTCATGCTTAAAGAATAAACAAGAGTCAAAATAATTTATTATGAGTCAAAATAAAATGTATTTGAGTCATGTCCCAGTTGGACATTGAAAAGAAAAAGGGTTTCAATTTTCGTATTGAGTCATAAGTCCACAAGATGACCTAGTCTCCCCTCCTTGGACAAGTTGGCTTAGTCCTCCAAAAGACACCTATTTGACCCTCCTTGAAACCTATATATAAGAGTAAGTTCAACCTACTTGAAGGCCATTCACATATATCACAAGAAGTGCTTTTCTGGACCTAGTGAAGAAGAAAAGAAGAAAGTCAAAGAAAAGAGAAAGCAAGTCAAACGCATAGAAGAATATTCATCATTAACTGAATCTCAAGCCTAGTACAACTTGCACGTGTGAAGAGGCTAATATTTCTGAAGTGACTACAAGCCAAAATTCAACCTCCCTCGTTGTAGGACCAAAATTTTCTATGGTTGACTAGTTTCAAATAGATTTGACAAGCACTGAATATGACTCTTGAAGGTGACTTGGAGGAGGGTTGGACTTGGCATCTTGGTAGCAATTTGGTATTGGTCTTGGATATCTCATTTTGATTTGGTTCTATAAAATAAGGAATGTTGGGTTTTCCCCTTCTCGGTTTTTCCCTGGATAGTGGCATAATTTTGGTGTCTATTGTTTCTTTGTGATCTCTATATTTTCCTAAGAGATTGAACATTTGTATAATTCCTTGATGAAGAAGATATAAGAAGTAATAAGAAGACATCTAAAATTTAGAAGTAATTATCATGAAAATAAATTAGGTGTTAAATATCACTACACTTAGTTTCTCAACATGGTATCTGATTCAGATTTAAACAGGAACGCAACAAATTACAGAGATAACCATATACACAAAGATGCAGCGGAAATAATACTTCATTTCATTAATGGAAAATACTAAAATATGCTTACAATCAGAAATGGAAAATAAACTAGCTAGGGCGATGGTAGCTTATCTCTGAGAAGAGATGTGATGGCTACATGCCTCTGAACTATGTTACAATGAGGCTCGAAGGCCTATTTATTGTTGAGAAACAATGAGAAACCCTTCACATTTCAAAACCTAACCCTAGGAGATGAAACGCCAAACTGTGGGCCCCGTTTTGGGGTAAGTTGGTACATCAACTTCCCGGGGTCGTAACTTTAGCATATGATCTCCGTTTGACGCGTACAAT
>APFE031133304.1:70448-85037 GCA_000404065.3 Pinus taeda
GAGGACAAAGATCTTGGAGTGCACATCAAGATGGGCGATGATGGTAGGTACAGTGCGACCGGTATCGGTACCATTTCCTTTGAGAGGGAGTCTGGTAAACCCTTTGTATTGAAGGAAGTCATGCATGTTCCAGGATTGAAGAAGAATCTCATCTCAGTGGCGATGTTAGAAGACAAGGGGTATGATGTTGTTTTTCAGCGAGGGAAAGGCCTTCCTGCGCAGCAAGACAACTGGTGAGACCGGAAGATAGGGGTTCGAGTGAGGAACCTTTATCAGTTGCATGTAGATGGATGCGCAGCTATGGCATGCAAGGCAGAAATTGGTGAGCCAGGATGATGGTGAGTTGTGGCACAGGAGATTGGGTCACCTTCACCATGGAGCCTTGAAGATACTGGAGCAGATCACTACAGGGCTTCCTAAAGGCACACTTGCGCAGTCAGATCAGTGCAAGGGGTGTACTTTGGGGAAGTTTGTGAAAGCCACCTTTCACGAGAAGGATAGTTGCACCACGATGATCCTTGAGATAATTCACACAGACGTGTGTGGACCTTTCTCAGTTGCTTCGACAACAAAACACAGGTATTATGTGATTTTCGTTGATGATTTCTCTCGTAAGTGCTGGAACGTTTTCATGCAGAAGAAGAGCAAGACATATTCAAAGTTCTGTGAATTCAAAGCACTGGTCAAGAAGGAGTCAGGGAAGAAGGTGAAGGCTCTTAGGAGTGATAATGGTGGTGAATACATCTCGGATGAGTTCAAGGATTTCTGTAAGGCAGAAGAGATTTGAAGAGAGCTCATAACTCCCCATAACCCACAGCAAAATGGGGTAGCTGAGCGGAAGAAAAGAATGATCGTGGGTGCTACACGGGCGATGTTGCATGATCAGGGCCTACCCCTTCACTTGTGGGTAGAAGGATGCAATACAACAGTTTATGTGCAGAACTGTTGTCCTCATAAGGTACTTGGCATGAGTACACCCAAGGAGGCTTATTCTGGTAAGAAACCTGATCTTTCTCATTTGAGGATTTTTGGTACTAACGTTTACATGCATGTGACGAAGGATGCCAGGAAGAAGTTGGAGCCGACCGCTGAGGTTGGGATATTTGTGGGGTACACTGATATGCCCCACAACTATCGTGTGTATTTGCTAGACAGTGGTAAAACTATTGTACGACGGGATATAAAATTTCAGGAGGAGAAAGCCATGAAGTGTTCGCTTGAGAGGGAGCTACACTTGCATGCAGATGAGGAGCTATTAAGTCCTAAGGATGAGCTTCAGGACGTGGATCAGCCACAGGACGAGGTTCATGGAGTGGAAGAGACCACTCAAGCAACGCCAACCATCAGAGGGCGAAAGCACTTGACAGAAGCTGAGCGACTGGCTCAAGATGCCGAGAAGGTTGTAGGACCACCTACAGCCCAAAATAGACAGAGATAGTCACCTAATCGGTACACTGGATACATGGCTCTTATGAGCAAGTGTGTTGTGACTAAGCCATCCTCTTTTGAGGAAGCTATGGAGGATCTCGCATGGGTAGACGTCATGGTGGAAGAGTATGATTCTATTGTCAAAAACAATGCATGGGAGATTGTTCCTAGACTGGAAGGGAAATCAATGGTGGGTTCGAGATGGATATACAAAGTTAAGCAGGCAGCTGATGGGAGTGTGGAGAAGTACAAGGCAAGATTTGTTGCCCGAGGCTTTTCACAGATAGAGGGGATCAATTATGAGGAGACCTTTGCACCTGTCGCAAGGTATTCTTCCATACGGATGATTCTTGCTCTCTCAGCACAGATGGGATGGCACATTCATCAATTGGATGTGAATACTGCGTTCCTTCCTAGAGGTTGGAGGAAGGAGGATGCTACTTCAACGGAGGTAGTGGATGCCACTGGTTACCAGCAGTTGGTGGAGTCGCATGTGTGCAAGCTCAAGAGAGGCACATCGAGATATGGATTGGATGAGGTGAATCTATGTGGATTCATGGATGCAGATTGGGTAGGGAGCTCAAGAGGCCGAGTATATGGGAGAAAGGGCATCAGGTACCATCATATCAGAGATTGTGTGCAGCGGAGGATCAAGTTACTTTCATACATTCCAACGGAGGATCGAGATGTTGATATCTTGACGAAGGCTCTCACCAGGAGAAAATTCGAATACCACCAAGGCAGGATAGGGGTTGTTGATAATCCATATCTTGTCAAGAGGGAGTGTTGAGATTGCAACAAGATGATGGAGCTTAATGAAAAGAGTCGCCTTCACTAAGTGGGCCCGCAGGCAAATTATGGCGCAAAGTCTATTTTTAGACTATGTCTATTTTTAGACATATGGATCATGTCAATGAGTTGCAGGATGCTTTTTATCAATGATTGGTCAAGTTGGCAAAAATAGATGGACTTCTATTTTTAGACAACAACGGTGACATTGTCAAGTCTAATTATAGAGCAGTCAAATATTATTAGCTTATAATAATATTTAGACTATAAAATTTATCTTATTCCCTTGGAGAACTTCAGTTTGAGCTATAGATGTGGCACATGCATGCATGACTTCAGTTAGAACTCAATCAGTTGAGTTTTGTGGAGTTAATTGTGGAGTTGATGGAGTTGTGTTCAGTTTGACTTGGTTAAACTAGTTGTAATTAGTCTAACTGCAAATAGACTAATGATGAGTTGTTAAACTAATTATTAACTCATAATGCAACTAAAGAATACATCAGTTAACTCAGTTGCATGTCAGTGCATGTTCAGTTCAACAGGGATAGGTGTTAGAGGATCAGATTGCTATCAGTTGTGACTATAGTTGTGCATGAGGATTTGCACAATCAATGGGATTGAGTTATGCCAATGAGAATTGGCCAATACCAAGTGATTATAGCCTCTGCTCACGTGATTCCCAGTGTGAGTGATTCTTTGGAGGTAAATACGAGTTTGGTTCAACCATTCTCATCCATTCTTGAGCAGGTATTGAGCAGTGGAGGCAGGATTTGGAGATCAGATCTGAGTTGTATTGTGTGTAACAGGTGGAGATAGTGTTGGATACTTGTGAGAAGTATTGACTATTGTAATGTTACATGTTCTCAATCATTAATATACAGATAGTGTGGGGTTTTCAGCTGTAAGCTTTCCTCGGGTTACATAATGTGTTAATGTGTGCATTCTCTTGATGTTTTATTGTTATTGATGCTGCTATATTGATGATCAACGTAGAGGAGCTTATGTATTGTGTATGTATTCCGAAATAGTACATGATCAGGATAATCTCCATTGAATATGTGTTTATTATTCAAAATTTCTACACTCTTGGAGGTTGAAAATAGAAGACAAGGCTACTCTCTTAAGGAAATTTGAGAGGCTAATCAGAAGTAAAGGTCTAAGACTGAATGGTATGAAGTTTGAAGGTGGACAAAGAGAGTGAAATATGAAGCAATATCTATGTGGAACCTTTGAGGCATGGAACAACATGAGGTATCTCTCTAAGGCATGTAACAGTGTAGAGTATATTTCTGAGGCATGACAAAAAAATGTGAAGTGTGACACATCAAAGTCTAAGGCATTTTTTTTCTATAGAACAAGCTATCTATGACATATCACTTGGAAAGGTTGAGTTCCTCTATACCTCTGTGAAAAAAGAACAAATTTTGTGGAACCAGGAGACTAAAACTCTATGAAACATATCTGTAAATAAAGAACAAGACTATGCGTGTAAACTATGTGATAAATGAATGAATTACTTAGGTCTATCTATAATCATAAGGATCATATATTCTAAGATATTTATCTATAAAAGAAGGAAGTTGAATTATCAGTATTTAAGAATAATGCCAAGCCTGAAGATCTAGTGTTATATTTCTTTATAAGAAGGATTGTGATAAGGAATCTAAAGGTATATGAAGTATATGGAAATACAAGCTATACCAAAATCATTTATGTGGTACAAGTCTGTGAAATAGCCATGATATTGAGACTCCCTTCCTATACATAAAAGGACAAATTACACAAATAGAACCAACCTATTTCCCTATTAAAGTGAAGTTTGAAAGTTTGATGGCTGAAGGGTCGAGGTACCTTTATTGAAGGAAGATGATATTTATCAACTGAAGAAAAGTCAAATGATCTCTATTGCAAAAGAACCAAATCCTTATGATATAAATATTGTAAGGATGGATAGGTAAGGTTGAAAGATGTATGCATAATTTTTTTTCATTTACAACCAAATACCTATGTCAACCAAATTTCATATAGCATTAAGTCTTCTAGCTCTTGATGAAATCACATCTAGAAATTAACATGAAGAATAAGCTAATGATCTTATGCTCTCTTGAAACTTTAGTGACTTATAAAAGGGTTTGTATATATATATTAGGGATCATTGATATGTTAGCATTCAAATATTTTCCTTGCATATGAAGTGTATTTTTTAGTGATCAAGGAATGAAATGAAATCCATCTCATGTGTAGAAGGATTTCCAATAAATTTTCTAGGGTTTTGTTGATGCGGGCGTTGAGACACCTATGTCAACAAAGGAGAAATGACCCAGACCAAGGCTCTTGACAGAACCCCAGCTGTTTGAAATGGATGTTCCATTGGAATTGAATATGTGTTAAAGAGGCATTGATGATGCAGGTGTTGTGTTGTAGTGTTTGATGGTTGGAATTGATGTCAACCTTGAAATTTGTTGCATTTGGCTCAGTGTGAAGATGATTGTGTTGCAGGTAGATGTACTCTTTGATGAATGGGCTTAAAAATGTACTCTTTGATAGACGTATTCTTATGTTTCTTGGTTTGGGTGTTAGTATTACCATGGTACATGTATCCTTGGTATCATCTTAACCATGGTATCTGCCTATGGTATTTTCTTGTAGATTACCATGGTACAAGGGCTTGCGGTATTGGCTTAACCATCGGATGTACTCATGGTATTGAGCTTGAAAATTACCATGGTACAAGGGTCCATGATATTGGCTTAACCATGGTATGTACCTGTGGTATTGTGATCCAAACTTAAACAGGAATGAAACAAATTACATATATAACCATAAACATAGAAATGCAATAGAAATAACACTTCATTTTATTAATATCAGAATACTGAAATATGCTTACAAACAGAATGGAAATAAACTAGCTCAGGCGATGGTAGCTTATCTCTGATAAGAGATGTGGTGGCCACATGCCTTTAAAATGTGTTACAACGAGGCTCCAAGGCCTATTTATTATTGGCAAACAATGGAAAACACTAAACATCTAGAAACGTAACCGTAGGAGATGAAGCATCAAAACGGTGGGCCCCATTTGGGTAAATTGGTACATCAATTTCTCAGGGTCGTAACTTTGGCATATGATCTTCGTTTGGCTATCATAATACCTCGTTTTGAAGATCTCGAATAGTAGGTTGAAAAAAAATTGGTAGACCTATTTGTGTGTTCTCTAGTCTCTCCAGTTTCCCTAAAATTGTCTTTTAGGGACTCAAAACGGCTCTAGAAGTTCAGGACTTGAAAAACTACCAAAAATTGTAAACTATGCTACAATTAAGTAAACTGAAAGAGATGGTTTTGGGGGTCCAAGTGGAATAGAAAGGTGGCCACCAATATCCACCTGGATCAGTCCTCCCCCCTTAGGAAGCAATGGTCCCCATTGCGTTGAGTGCCTTCATCTGATGGGGAAACTTATGTTGAACTTGGTCCCTGGTGCGCCACCTGCCTTGGGGTAGGAGTTGGCCAGCTTTGACAACCTAATACAGTTGGGTCTTGTGATGGAGAGTGTTCTTGATCTGTGTGTCCATGATCCAATTAGTTGTGGCATGTTCCATGCAGTCTGGGTTTAGCTCTATTAGTATGAGTTTTTTAATGTTGGATGTGTCCAACAATGGTCGAAAGTATGTCTGAAAGGTGGTCTACATTTAACACTGGATGCAGACCAAGGAACGGTGGAATCTTGAGCTTCAAGGCATTGTCCCTTATAGCCTTGGTGATGGTGTATGGCCCATATCTAAGAAGGTGAATCTTGAGATGAGGTCCACTGAGGCGCTCCTTCTGTAAATGTAGCCAAACTTTGTCACCCAACCGGAACTTGTGAGGCACTCGATGTTGATCATGGTGCTGCTTATACTTAGAATTGGCTCTGTCCAATATATCATGGACCTGTTGGCGGATGTGTTGAATGTGCTCAATGAAGTTGTTAGTCCTGTCGGCTTCTGACTGGACATGATTCAAATCTGCCTAAGTAGATACAAATGGTATCCCACATTAGTGGGACATAATGGCTGAAATCCCATCCCTACCTGAAAGGGGTTGTGGCCTGTTGAACTTTGGAGAGCTCTATTATAGCTTTGTTGGACATAGGGGAGGCTTTAATCCCATGTGTGTGGATGCTTTGAGTTGTACATGCGCAGAATGTATATGATCATCCTATTGACGACTTTTGTTTGGTAATCAGTTTGGGGATGGAAAGTCGTGGACTTAGTGAGTTTGGTATCCAACATCGACCAGATACTTGACCAACAATCGCTTAGGAATAAAGTGTCCCAATCAGAGACAATGGACTGTGGGATCCGAAAGTGTACCCACACTCGCTCAAAGAAGATATTAGTAGTGGCCTCTGCTATGATACTCTTCTTATAGGCCGCTATAATGGCCATCTTAGAGAATTTTTCAACGACCATGAAAACACAGTCATTGTTGTGCTTAGTAGAAGGAAGGCTCGACATGTAATCGATGGAGATGGATTCCCAAGGTTGACTAGGAGTAGGCAGAGGAGTATATAGGCCTTGCTTCTTGATGGTTGGTTTGGAAATGGCGCAGGAAGTGCAGGATTTAATGTACCTCCCAACATCCTGATGAAGGTTCGGCCAATAACAATACTTCTGCAGTACTGCCATTGTTTTCTCTACTCCGAAATGTCCAACAACTTGACTGTAGTGCACTTCCCAAATCATCTTGGCACACTCACTTGAAGGAACACAGATGTGTCCCAGGTGACATAACAATGAATCCTGGAGGTGAAAAATTAGAACTTTCTTACCTTACAGGAGTGTCTGGTATGTGTTGTTGAATTCTGGATTTCTCTCATAAAGATGTGGCCACCCCGAAGTCTTGTGCCCACAGGAGTCAATCACAGTGATCAACGCCATGACTGGTGGTCAGATGAGGTAGTCTACAACATTATTGGTGTTGTCCTTCTTGTACTTAATTTTAAAATGGAATTATTCAAGGTATGTGAACCATTTCTAATTTCGATTGTTTAGCAACTTCCCTTGTGTCTGTATGAACTACAAGGGTCGTTGGTCTATGTGGATGATGTTTCCTTCCCCAGAATGTAATGCTTCCATTGATGACAAACCAACAAAATGGAATATATTTCTTTGTCATAAGTGGGATACTTTAGAACTGTGTCTAAAAGTGTCTCACTGTGGTAAGCCACTAGATGCCCCTGTTGAGTAAGAACTGTACCAATAACATAGTTGAAGGTGTTTGTCTCAATCTCAAATGGTTGATACAGGTCTGGTGCTGTGAGAACTAGTGCAGAGAAAAGGCGATGCTTCAACTCGGAAAATTCCTTTTCTTGGGTTTTAGAATAAAAAGCATTTTCTTTTTCTCTGCTCTTGGTGACTTGACTTAAAGGCCAGGTGATATTGGAGAACCCCAACATGAACCTAGGGTAGAAATTGGCAAGACCCAGAAAGCTGTAGAGCTCTGTTATAGTGGTTGGGATTGGGAAATATAGAATGAGTTTTATCTTGGTTGGGTCCACATGCACGCCCTTCTCATCAATGATGCACCCCATATATTGAACCTAGGTCATGCCAAAAGTGCATTTCTCCAAATTGGCACATAGCTTGTGTTGTCGCAAGGTTTGAAGGACCTATCGAATATGGTGGAGGTGCTCTTCCCAACTCTAGATGAAGATCAAGATGTCATCTAAATACACCACCATGAATGCATTGGTGAAGGGTCGCAAGATGTCGTCCATCAATCTCATGAAAGTTGTGGGGGCATTCGTCAACCCGAAAAGCATGACCAACCATTGGAAAAGGCCTCCTTAGATTTGAAGGCAATCTTCCACACATCGGAGGGTTCGATACGCACCTAGTGATAACTAGTCTTTAAGTCAATCTTTCTGAAATATTTGGCCCCCTTGACCTAGTCTAGAAGTTCATTAATCCGTCGGATTGGGTACCTATTATGGACAGTGATCTTGTTCAGTGCCCGAAAGTCAATACAAAGTCTCCAAGTCTCATCCTTTTTTTGTACCAATAAAATCAAGCTTCCACAGGGTGATGAGCTTGGCCTAATGTGCCCTTTCTGCAATAGCTCCTAAATCTACCTCTTGATCTCATCGTTCTCCAAAACCAAGAATCGATAGATTGGTCCATTGGGTAGTAGCGCGCCCAGGGTCAAATCAATGGAGTAGTTGATTTGACAGTGCATAGGTACCCCTGTAGGTGAGGCGAAAATGTCCCTATACTCCTCCACGACCTTTTCCATCTGCTGCTACTATGCGGAGGAGCCCTGTCTGGAAGTCATGGCCACAACCTTCTTCTTGCCCCAAGGGCGAATCATAAGGAAAACAAATTTCATGGTCTAGGAAATGATCTCACTCCATTACTTTGCAGTGATAAAAGAGATGGAGGTAAGTAGGGCTACCTCCGGTATCCTATACAAATTATTTCCCAAATTAATAATCACATAGCGAGGTCTAGACTCATATACAACATGTTGCTTCCACAAGTATGGTTGTCCTAATAATACATCATAAAATTTGAGAGGAGCAACATCACATAGTACCTCATATGTTAAGGGCTTGATGTTGTAGGGAAGGCGAAACTGCTGACTAACGCGGAGATCTCATCCTTGGTGAAGCCACCTGATGGTGTACAGATGCGGATGTGTTGTCATTGGTAGGCCCAGTTGCTTCATGACCTCTACTGAAATGAGGTGCTTTTGGCTCCTGCTGTCAGCAATGAACTGTAGTGTAGAAACTTTCACCCACATTTGTGAATGGAAGAGGCGTTCCCCCTCCTCTGGATCTTCAGGCTCATTTTTCTGTATTTTAGTGGTGGCCAAGGTGGTATTGGGCTACGCATAAATGATATGCTTCCCTTTGTTAGGTTTTGACTCAGAGTTAGAACATGCATTTAATTCAGAAGCCTTCAGCTCGACTACCAGTGACTACCTGGCCCAACACCCACTTGTGTTGTGAGTGGAGCTCTTATGGAGCTCACACCATTTTCCCGTGTCCTTTGTCTTCGTGGTGTTTTTCTTTACTTGCAGCTTCGATGGGTTTTCCTGGGCCACCCCACCTTGGCTTTGGCATTTTCTCTATGGTTTGGGGGTGCCTTTTCCTTGCTTTAGATTTGCATATCCAAGGTCTCGCTTCTTCTTTTTAAACTTCTGCTCAATCCTGACAGTGTATCGATATGTTTTGATGAGGGAGGATATGTTCAAGAAATATATCTCTTCTTGGATGTACTTGTGTAGACAGTCGTGGTACTTGAGTACCAAATTCCGCTCATAATCCTTGATACCCAACTTAGTGCGGAGGGTATGGAAAATATTTGTGAACTTCAGCACATCTTGGTCCCTTCCCTACCATAGTGTGGTCCACATTATGCATTTATCTTCATAGCTCCCAACATGCTAATATTGTTGCTTGATGGTGTCTCAGAAAGAATCCCAAGTGGGTGCGGCTAAAAACAATGAGGATTCCCTCTTGTCCTTTTGTTCATAGTAGGTTTCACACCAATCCTTGACGTGTGGGGCAACTTTGAGAAGTGCCAAAGTAATCTTTTCCCAATTGGAAAAGCTATGAACTGAAAAATATCCTTCCAACAAATTCAACCATTTATCTACAGTGTATGCATCAATTTGATCCTCAAATATGGGAATATTGAAGTTAATTTTTACCTTAAAAGGAGTGGTGCCTCCAGAGTGGTTGCTAGATGAAGATGTGTCATCTGTGGGTAGTCGTCGAAGGATATGCGAAAAGTTATCCATCATCACATTCCTCTGTCGCTCTAGGGATTCCTCGAGAAATATTTTAATAGGATCATCTGCCCCCTCGTCCTTATTTTATTTCGCCATGGGAGGTCTTCAAGGTTTGCAAGCCTGGTCTTGCAAAGGTTCAACTAGTTCGAGCCCTAACTCCTTATACCCTGACCTTGTTGGGGACATGCAAAGAAAAACAGAGTAAGAGCAGACCATTCTAATACCATTGATCTGAACATAAACATGAACACAAAAAATTACACATATAACCATAAATATATAAATGCAGCAAAAATAACACTTCATTTCATTAATATAAGAATACTGAAATATGCTTACAAACATAATGGAAGTAAACTAGCTCAGGTGATGGTAGTTTATCTCTGAGAAGAGATGTGGTGGCTACATGCCTCTAAATTGTGTTATGATGAGGATCCAAGGCCTATTGATTATTGAGAAACAATGGAAAACCATAAACATCCAAAAACCTAACCCTAAGAGATGAAGTGCGAAAATTGTGGGCCCCTTAGGTAAATTGGTACATCAATTTCCCAGGTTCGTAACTTTGGCATACAATCTTTGTTTGGCTATCATAAAACCTCGTTTCAAAGATATCAAAGAGTAGACTAAAAAAAGTGTTGACATTATTTGTGGTTTTTCCAATCTCTTCGTTTTCCCTAAAAATGTCATTTAGGGCCCAAAAACGGCTCTGAAAGTTCAGGACCCAAAAAACTGGAAAAATAGTAAATTGTGCTACAATTAAGGAAACTGAAAAATTGAAAGAGACAATGTTTGGGGTCCAAGTGGAATAGTAGGATGGCCACCAATATATGCCTGGATCATATTGACTTGGAGTTTACTATGGTACAGGTGTCCATGGTATTTTCCCAAGGTATTGATTGGAGATTATTGATGATATTTTGACTTGTATTCTTGTGGATTGTTTTGGTGAGTGGATTGATTGATGGTGTGAGTGTAGGGTGGAATGAGTGAGTGCTACAGTATTTTACGTAGATGTTTATACATATGTAGCTGAGTTTAGAGAATGCATATCATATTTTATTATTCAGATTATAGATGATGTTGGGTTCCTCATGGTAAGCAAGTTTTAAGAATCCAATCTGAAACATTCGAAAACATGGTTCACGTGGAGGAGTTGGAGGCATAGAGACTTCATTCTTGCCGAGACTAGCAGATAGTGACCAGAGGAGGATAATCTCAATCCAATGGTGGTTGGATAATCTAATGCATGTTAGGAGAGGCGTGTTGGTGGTGGAGGCTTCCAGTAGATGTTTATCTGTAGAGTCATGTGAGTAGTTACTTCTCAATTGATGGATGTCATAACAATGTTGTATGAGTCAAGAATTCTATCTAGCGGGTGCTAGCTACTTTATGTAATAATTTGTTCAACATACTAAAATATTTGAGCAACAACAACAACGAGTAGTCTTTTGCCCTAGAGAGGATTTTCCACCAAAAACTTGTGTCATCTTAGGTGCATGTGTTTATTTTTCATGGTGCTATTACATGTTGACATTATGTCTGATTCATATGTTAGCTGATGGGTTACTGATCATGTTTTCATTTTGGTAAAAGATATAAAAATTAAGTAAATCCTATCACTATTTATTCATCCCCCCCTCTCAGCAGTGAGCTCAATTCCAACAATTGGTATCAGAGCAAGGTTCTCTCAGTGAAGCTTGATTGTTTAAGAGCAGATCATGGGCCATGGCCAAGAATAAAAGTGTTTCTTTCTCAAAATGAAAAATAGATCTTGAGTAGATTGCATGTTAGGGAAAACAGCTTCAAGCAAAGACTTTGGATGAGAGTGTTACACAGTAATTTGTCACCATTGGTCACCGTCCCTGTTACCCCTGTTTTCGTACATTGGAGGATACATTCCGGGACCTATACACAGTGTCTTATCCGCGCCAATCACTGAGGTCCTCAAAAAGGGGCGTGCCCATTGGCGCTTTGTCCTAGAACAACACTCACGCCAACTAAATTTGGTAATGATTTTTGGCAAACGCGCACCCATATGTTTTTTCCTTTCAGATCATGAAGTCTTTTGAGGGAAAATCCATATGATAGAGGTCGAGAGTCATCATCTATCCTTGACAACTATCCTCAGTAGCTTTTCGGAGATAATCCCAAATCTACAATGGGTGTCCTGGTACATTGAACCTTCCTCCCTTCTCCATTTATAAAAGTCTGTCCGCAGAGGGGATTTACCTGTTCAACAATTTGGCGACTCTGTAGGGGAGGTTTTGTGAGTTCTAGAGTAATGCTAGAGTGATAGTAAGAGTCTTGAAGCATAGGGAGGTTATGCTGCCAGAATCGTGAGAAGAGAGAAGGTCTATTGCAAGGCATACATCGCTGCTCGCCCAGCCAGAGAATAGGTTCAACGTCAGAACCTTGGTTGTATCTTTCTCTGCCTATTATTCATTAATAGACGACTATCATTATGGTTCCACTCTTATTGTCTTTATGATGATGATTGAGTTATATCCTTTCTGACTGATATATAGTTGCATCTATTGGATTTTATGCTTGTATTTGTGTCGTTCTTTGCATGTGCAGGTGTCCTTTCACGAGGATCGTGGGGATTGTGACCAGCCAGAGCAAAGGAACAGGAGCGACGACTCTTCTACAAGTATTAGCGTTGGAATCCAGGTAGGCCCTCTCCATCGATCTTTGATTTGCAATTAGGAACCTGCGTGTTAGCGTTGTTTGATTGTTTCTAGACCCCATTTGGGCTAGTGGGATTGCCTCTGTCTGCAGAGGGGATTTACCTGTTCAACAATTTGGCGACTCCGCTGGGGAGTTTAGCTTGTTGTTTGATTTGTAAACTTTAGACGGAGCCTGAAGCATGGCCAGATAGCCTTCGAAACACTATTTCTTTGCATTGGTGAAGTAGATCAAAGCCACTTCAGTCAATCTCCGGTTTGGTTTACGGACTAAACAACTTGGAGTTTGTCTTGCCTCTTTGGTTTTCTCTTGTTTGCTTGCTTGGATAGCTTTCTGGATTGAATTTCTTGCTGCTTCTTGCTTCCTGGCCTTCCTAGATACTGTAAACCAAGCTTTGGACCCCTTGTTTTTATTTTTGACTTGGAAAACTTTATTAGCGCGGCTTTTCCTCTGACAGTCGCGCCAATTGGCGCATGTTGCTAACTGACAACCCGCGCCAATCCCTTTATAGCGCGAGTTACAGCCTGACAGTCGCGCCAGACCTGTTAACCTTTTTAGATCGCTTGTTTGCCAGCCTTCTGAGCTTGGATTTGTATTTTACCATATCTTTTGCAACTTCTGGAAGTGTGTTAGACCTTTGTGTGACTGGTTATTACTTGTATCCTTCAGTTGTTTGCTTATTTCTATCGATTTTGTATCCTAGCCCTAGAACACCTAGTGGCTTTGCATGTCGAGCCTTCTGTGGGAAGTTGTGGTTTGATAATCCAATCAACTTTTTGGTTGTTTTCCGCACTCATCTAGTGGTTGTGCAAGTTTGGTATTCTATGCTTCGAGTGATTCACTTCTAGCTTGTTTGGATTTTGCTTGACTTCATCTGAACTTAGATCGCATGGTTCATTGAAAATTGCATGAAAAAGGTCAAGATGAGAGCCTACCTCGAATCCAACGCTCATATTCGTAGAAGGGTCGTCGCTTCCGTTCTTTCGCTTCAGCTGGTCGCAATCCTCACGATCTTCGTGAACAGACACTTACACATGCAAAGAACAAGACAAAAACAAGCATAAAATCCGGGAAATGCAACTATGTATCAGTCAGAAAGGATACAACTCAACCATCATAATAAAGACACATGAGTGAAACCATAATGATAGTCGTCTATTAATGAGTAATAGGCAGAGAAAGATACAACCAAAGTTCTGACGTTGAACCTATTCTCTGGCTGGGTGAGCAGCTATGTATGCCTTGCAATAGACCTTCTCTCTCTCAGGATTCCGGCAGCATAACCTCCTTATGCTTCAAAACTCTTACTATCACTCTAGCATTACTCCAGAACTCTTAGAACTCACCAAAAAACTAGCTTGTCTAATGCATGAGGACAGACTTTTATAAATGGAGAAGGGAGGAAGATTCAATGCACCAGGACACCCATTATGGATTGGCATTATCTCCGAAAAGCTACTGAGGATAGGTGTCAAGGATAGATGATGACTCTCGACCTCTATCAGATGGATTTTTCCCTCAAAGGACTTCATGATCTGAGAGGAAAAAACATATGGGTGCGCGTTGGCCAAAAATCATTACTAAACTTAGGTGGCGCAAGTGTTGTTCTAGGACAGAGCGCCAATGGGCGCGCCCCTTTTTGAGGATCTCAATGATTGGCGCGGATAAGACACTGTGTACCTGTGCCAATGGAAAAAGGACACTTTTCAGGGATAATTTGCAGAAGGTTTCTTCAGGGAACATGAAGTACATACTCAGGGGAACATAATGCAAGTATTTTTAGGCTATTTCACTGCTCACAAGTCCTGGAATGTATCCTCCAATGTACGAAAACAGGGGTAACAGGGACGGTGACCAATGGTGACAAATTACTATGTAACAGATGCCCCCTAAAGCATGAGGCCCGAGAGAGAG
>APFE031133304.1:85820-119394 GCA_000404065.3 Pinus taeda
AAGCTGTTAACAGACGCGAGAGGTACCACCAATAATGACAATGGTCCTCAAGGTACTATAGGTACAGTCTACGGTGTGTGAATGAATGAACCGATGTCGAACACCCGTAGAGTCATACGATCGGAGGCCAATGATGAAAACCTCGCGTCGAACACGAAGAACCTTCCATTGAGGCATGCAGGCTCCAAGGTACCAGCAGGGAGTCTCTAGGTCACTGTCCTGGATAATGAGCTGAAGTCGACAGGAAGTGATATTCGTCGAAGGTGGGCCATAATGTTTCCCACATCATCGACACGAGATGGGAAGAGACAATGTTGTGAAGTAAGATTTATGAACTATCAGACAGAGGTGGTTTCTTTCAGAGGTCGACTTCTCTTTGAACATATCGGCGGCACGACAACGGAGTTGGCAGTATTTGATGTCAATATATCAGAGGTCATGATGACGTGGCAATGAGCAGATGAGAGGTCAAATAGGATCACCCAACCCACGGAGGAAAGTGAAAAACAAAGTGAGATATCCCCACCCTGACACGAAAGCAGAGAAGTGCCATGTTCAAGAGCGACATACTGCCGACACGACTAGAATTACGGTTCCAAATTTTTTTTTTCCCCCACCATTTCTGGCGAGTACCCCGATTATTTTTAACAAGCTTGATGGGGATAGCATATGATTGTAGTATAAGTTCGACCTTCGGTCGAATCCAACCTAGTAAAAGTTTAACGAGCCCTCGGGAGGAGAAGCTCAAGTCTCGTCATAACGACGAGTCCAATGTCGTCAGGGTTTAACGAGTCCGACATAGGTAAAACTCGGAGTCTTTTTCATGTTTAGAGAGTTTGAAAAAGACACGTAAAAGAAAACTTCAGAGGTCCTTTTTCGTAGAGTTGTGTCTCTCGGGCCCGAAAAGGTGTAAAATGATGCCTGAAAGAACCGCCCGATCATTACGATCGAGGAGTATTTTTCATGGATAGTGATTTCAACCTGAAAAAGTAGAAAAGGGATCAAAATCACGTCGTTTCGTAACCATTAACGAGTTTTAAACGACAAAACCCGGTAATCTTTTTATATTTTAACGGTCGATAAAAGAACTTAAAATGACCGCCCCTTAGTAACCGTTTAACGAGCCAAGAGGAATAACTCGGCAATCTTTTCCTCTTTAAAAGGTCAGGAAAAGAGCTGAAAGCAGACCGTAAAGTAACCTTTTCTCATGTTTTACCGAGCTTGAAAAAGTTGAAAAAGAGCTCATTTGATTGCGTTGAGTTGCATCAACCCCTGTCATCATACAAAAACAGCGTAAAACCCACTTTGACATGAAAATATCCCAAAAATACTCAAAAATATCATTTCTAATGTATTTTTAGGTCAAAAAATGCTATAAATAGTGAAATGGTAAAAAATAAACTTACTTTTCACTTTTTACCTTGTGAGTTTACTATTGAGGGGTTTTTGGTGCAAATTTCAACTGCTGATTTCGATCAATCCAGGAGATCATTCGAGCCGCCGTCTACAACAGGTAAGAGGCCTCATCCTTAGCTCTGTTTTCATTCCATTTTTTTAGATTTTCATCCATAATTTAGCTCCCTGCAAGGGGATTTGCAAATTCATAGGGTTGCGCCATTGGCGCGAGTTTCTCGCACGGGACCGCGCCAATGGTGTTTTTGCCTAAAGGGGTCGTGCCCTTCGCGCGACTTGTTATCACAAAATCATGTACTGATGGCTGCTAATCAGTTAGACTCTATGTAACTATTTCAGACCAGACTCTTGGCTAAGGATTAGCCTCCCTAACCTGAGAGGGCTCTCTCAAAATAAACTACTGATTATGATTAACACTAAGAGGGCTAACTCTTGAAATGCGAAATTTAATAAACATGATGGTTGGAAATACAACATAAGATTTCTTCCATTGGGTTCATGGAGTCAAACACCATTTCAGTAAACTATCAACTACTCATTCATGGAAGTCAAGGCATGTAATGTCTAAACACTCAAAACATTTCTCAAATGAACCCCAACTCATAAATATACACAGGAAATCTGAGCAACTAGGTGAATTCAGAGTGATTGTATATCTATAGAGCTGTAAAATATAAAGGATAAGACAAAGCCACATACATGTTGAGAATTTGAACAAAGTATGAATCTTGAGAAGAAAAAGTAGTCTTTTCTATTACTGTAACAAGTCTTTTACATAAGCCAATATAAACTTTGTTTTTTCATAAACATCCAACCCTCATTACATCATAGTTTCATCTATATATAGAAAAACATTTTTAACTACTTTGAGCCTCCTCCTCCAGCATGAGGGGAGCTCGATGACTATCATTAACTACCCCTATCTATTTTAAACAGACTCATTAAATCCACTAAGTGTGGAGCTGTAATTACAAAGAGTCCTAATCAAATTTAAATTCTAATTCTATGCTCCTCGTAGCATGATTCTTTTCTTGATCTTTGACATCTGTCTCCATTAGTTCTGGCCGTGATATCTGAGATAAGGATGCAAGGAACAAGGTTAGCATTGGACGCTGAATGTGCTGATGGTTCATTGATCATAAGAACAAACCCCTGTTTTCTCGGCCCTTGTTTCCCACGATCCTTCGAAAGTTAAGCAATATGTTCCCAGCTCTTTAATACCTCAAAATTGATGAGCATCACCATATTCCCAAATATGCTGGAAGCCTTGTTGATTGAACAGGTGTATAAACCCAAATCATCGTATGCATTTCCAACCAAACCCTAACGACTGGTAATAAAGTACCTTTATTAAAGCTATAACATTAAGACAAAATATTTCACCTTTATGGAGAATGCATACTTGTCATTATCTGAATGGCTCTGCTAGCCTTATGTGGTCTCCTTGATGTTCCTTAGGCATTTTCTTCAAAAATTTGCTGACCTCATCATTAAACTGCTCATTTTCCTAAAAAAACAGCACCTACAGCAGTTTCGTAGCACGCTACGAAACTGCTATTTTTTCCAAAACAGAGTGTATTTGCCTTGAATTTATATAGCCGTGCTTACATGCCTTAAAAATAATGAACTTAAGCAAAATTAAGCAAAACTTTGGAACAACACCTGACTCAGAATCTGTAATTTCATTTGGCAGCTAATTTATTTAGCTGTGCTTTCAATTTTGCAACCTCCTTTTCCATGGCTGCAATTTCAGCTACGGCCCTCTCCATCTTAGCCACTTCTCTTTCGGTTGCCTCCCACTGGTCTTTTGTAGATGTAGTATTTCCTTCTTTTGCTTCCTTTGTTCTGGATTGTTTCTCAACTTCTCTTGCTTGTTTTCTTGTAACTGGCCTTCGTGGTTTGAACACAAACTCTTCACCAGGTTCATCAAACCTTAACCTCTTCGAAGCCTTTGATTTTTTAGTGCTCTCTGGTGATGATTGAGTTAAGTCAATGTGCATTGGCTCAATATGTACTGATTTAGCCTGTTTAAACTCAATAGCCTCGAGCAAATCACTCAAACTAGCTTTTGATATTGGACTTTCCTCAACAGCTACTGATTTGCCCTTCTCCTTGCTTAATTGAATTCTGGTCTTCACTCCTGATACTTTTTCAGCCCCACTTGATCCAGGTACATCCTTCTTGTGCTTGACCTTCTCTTTTGATGATGGTTGAGGTGGCTCTTTGATAACCAATGGCTTCACTGATTTCTGCAATTTGGTCTTGGTCTTCTTCTTATCTGTTATCTCCTTTCTAAGCTCAGCAAGAGTAGGTTCCTCAGTTGACTCTTCTCTTTCCCTAACAGGCAATGGGGTGAGGCCTGTCTTACTCTGAAAACCAGCCATAAAAATAAAGGAATTCCAATCCCGACCAATTTTCAGCAGACCATCCAACACTAACAGTTTCACTAAACCATGATGAAACAGTGATGTCTCACAGTTATCCTTCTTCAATTGAATTTTATCACACATCTTGCTGAGGCTACGAAACAAGTAGAATGGGATATCTACAGATGCTTTGCCTGTAAAATGCAGCAACAGCTTAAAATGATAGGAGTAAACTTTAGCATATCTCCCTTCACATGTTAAATACTTTTGAATACATGTAAGGAGAAGTGCATAGTGTTCCTTCACGTAATTCCTTAGCACAGCCTTTGTAAGATCTTCATTCACATAAGGTTCCTTCAAGAATTCCTTGCAGAGGTTCATATCAAATTTGAAGTTTTTAAACCACTCCTGCCTTCCTCTCGGAATTTCAGTCACATTAGCAATAGCCTCTGGAGATACTGGGAATTCTAACATAGATACTTTAGAACTTAAACCTGTAAAATTCAAGGCAAATGCTTTTGTTACCTCAGCATGCCCACCTTGCAACTTCTCACAAAATCTCCAGCAACCAGCATCCTTAAAGGCTTTTCTTACACCTTCATCTCTTAATGCAAGGTCCAATCCCTCAGGTTCTGTTCTTTGACATCTTCCAGACCAATGCCCCTTCTTCTCCATTTTTCTTTGAAATCTTTCGCACAGAGAAACTCCACCAGCTTCAACTCAAATGGCAAATTCAAATTTTGGAATGTAGGCTCGCTTGCAATTAGGTTCTTTTAAGGAAGAAACTCGGGCTCCTTTGCAATTTAACAATCTTATCATACAAGCGGGTCAGTTCATGCATCATTAACAAACATCATGACACTACCATGCATTACAAAACCGTTTGAATGATTTCTATGTGCGTGGCTATGAACCTATTGGTGGAATGATGGCTCATAAGCTTGGAAAGGACGCCAACTGACAATAAACGGACGGACACAATGACTCATCCCCACAGACATGACATTTCAAGACTCTGTGTTGCAAAATCCCCGAATCCGCAATTTCATAGCGCAGATAGTTATAAATTATAAAAATGTGCTACGAAATGGCTGGTTACTGACATGCTGCGAAAAAACTAAAACATCATTGCGCTGCCAAATCAACCAATAAAACTGCGCTGTGGAAATGCGAAAAGGGCCAGTGACATAAGAAAGATAAGACATGCCTTATACAATCATGATGGAGGATGACTAACGGTATTTGAAAATGATCTACATCAATATCTTTCTAAAACATGATCCTTAAGTAACAAACATAGGAAAACAACCATTTGACACCTATTTTTTGACAATGAAATTTTTTGGACAACATTATGTACATGTGACTGCAGTTCTAGGTGATAACAAGATCATTAAATAACATGTTAAAGAAATATTCAACCATTAACTGGACAATTGAGGCTAAACAATCATTTGAAGAAATTAAAATAGCCTTGACAAGAACACCAGTCCTCACAAGCCCATAGTTTGATAGAGACTTCATCATTTTTTATTTTCCATCAGAACACACCATAGCTGCAGTTTTACTACAAAAAGATGATCAAGGATGTGAAAAACCCATAGCATTTTTTAGTAAAGCTCTTACAGATGCATCATTAAAATACAAAATAATGGAGAAACAAGTTTTTGCATTGGTAAAAGCTCTTAAAGATTTCAGGGTCTATATCTTGTATTCTCCTGTAATAGCTTACGTTCCTAATGCAGTAGTCAAAGACATCTTGACTCAGGATGGAATTGATGGAAAAAGAGGAAAGTGGATAGCTACTATCTTAGAACATGAGTTAGAGATAAAACCCACTAAGCTAATTAAAGGTCAAGGATTGGCTAAACTCATGGTAGAAACTAATTGCCAGGCCCTAGACATAAACTTCATTGCAGAGCTACATAACGAGTAGGATATGGTGACTCCATAGATTAGCCAGGCCTTTTCAGATTCACCTTGGTATGCTGATATTATTTATGTGTTACAAAACCTGTAGGCTCCTCCAGGGTTGTCCAGAACCAAGAATAGATTTTTGAAAATGAAGTCTTCAAAATTTTGCATCTTAGATAATTCCTTATTTTGGAAAAATCATGAAGGCATTTTGTTAAATTGTTTATTGAAAGAAGCTGACAAGACTCTACAAGAATTTCATGTAGGGGACTGTGGTGGACACCTATATTGGAAGTCAACTGCTGACAAAATTCTAAGAGTTGGATTTTATTGGCAAAACTTGTTTGTAGATGTAAAGAAATATGTAACTTCCTGCCACAAATGCCAAATATTTGAAGGAAAAAGAAAATTGTTACCTTTACCATTGAAACCCATTTCACCGAAAAACCTTTTCAACAATGGGGTCTTGACTTCATTGGGGAAATTTATCCACCCTCTTTTGGTCAACACAAATGGATACTCACTGCAACTGACTATTTTACAAAATGAATAGAAGCCATTCCCTCTAGACAAGCCACAGACACTGTCATCATAGGATTTCTAAAGGCCAATATTCTGTCCAAATTTGGTTTCCCAGATAAAATTATTATAGATAATGATGTAGCCTTTAAATAAAAGAAAATGATTAATTTTTGTAACAAGTACCATATCACACTGGGTCATTCCACAGCCTACTATCTTCAAGGGAATGGACTTGTAGAATATTCCAACAAAAGTCTAATTAATATTATCAAAAAACTATTGGAAGAGAATAAGAAAACTTGGAACAAAAAATTGATCAATGCTTTGTGGGCAGACAAGCTTACAACCAAAAAATCCATTGGAACCAGTCCCTACGAGCTAGTATATGGCATGTAGGTTGTTTTTCCCTCATCTTTAGGGGTTCCTGACAAGAAATTACTGTAAGAAGCTCAAGTAGAACCAAATGATACACAAAGAAGGATAAACCAGACCATCCATTTGCAGGGAACCAGGGAGGAGGTGTATCGAATATCACAAGTGCTATAAGAGAAACTCAAGAAAATCTTTCACAAAAGGACCAAAGCAGAAGATTTCTATCTAGGAGGCAAAGTGTTGAGACGGGATTCTAGAAGGGAGGACAAAAGAAAACATGGGAAGTTTGACTTCTTGTGGAAAGGACCATATATAATATATGCTTTCAGAGGAAACAATGCATATTTTCTTAAAGAGTTAGATGGTGCAGAACTTGAAGGAGGACCAGTTCATGGTCGAATGTTGAAACATTACTTTGATCCCAGTTTTAACTCTAATTAGATTTCTAACTGTACATAATATATCGTTTATAATGTCAGTGTTGATTGGATGGTAAAATTGTGAAGTTGAAGCCTGAAGAGAAGGCCCTAAGCTTCAGAAGTATTACTGTCATACATTTAAATAATGCATCAGGCAACAGGGAGATTGCAGAGCACAATCAAAATGTCAGAAGGCCACTGATCTACTATTCTTAACTTCCCACCAAGGAAATCCATCTCCAAGTGGAGCCACTGTTATGCCCCTATACTAATAGGTGTCATATATCATGATTGACTTGGTTTAGCTTTGGAATATGTTCATACCTTTACTTGTTGCAAAGGTTTTCCATATTTGTGAAAAAACTAAACAAAAAAATTAATTAAAAAATATAAAGACGGTATACCCTAGAAAAAGAATAAAAGGGTGAACAAAATAAAGAAAAGGTCAAAAAATGAAAGAAAATGAACCCCAACAAAAAGAAAAGACCATGAAAGTGTGAAAGTCTAAATGCCACTACTATTTAATTTATGCATAATAAAGATATTGTGAAACTTGTTACTTATGTCACAATTCATGAATAGTCAAATAGTTTAAGCTTGACTAGTTCATATTTTCAATTTCATTTTTTAGAAGTAGAGAATAAAGATCTGACCAAACAGTGTAATATTGGCAGATAAGTAGATAGGTAGAGTGAATAAAAGGACATCAACAATTTAATTTGAGCCTTTGGATGTAATAAGTGTATATTTAGATAGATATCACTATCTAAAAGAAAAGAAAGTTTGATAAGGGTTTGCCAGTCTAAGTGTACCCTAATAAAGAAGTGAAAATTCTAGGATAAAGTAGAAAGGTTAAGTAGATGATGGCTGCAGAATAAATGTGTGGTGAATGGTTAAGTTTAATGTTTAAATATTTTTCTTTCATCACTTGGACAAATTATAACTCAATGATGGCTTAACTGGTGATCTCTGATCTAGATAGTTTGGAAGATTTGTGAATTAAATCAGCAATAGATAGAGGAGCAAGGTTCTGACTAGGATACATGTGTCAAATGAGAAACAAATAAGTATTCTATATCTTGTGCTTTTATAGTTTTTCTAGTTTAATAAATATCCTTATGTGTTTCATATCTGAATGATAAACGAAAAGTTATATTTCAGAAAGAGTTTTACGGCATTCTGTCTTTAAAATAGTTTGTATTCTTAATGTTTTCTTCCAGGCTATTATAGGTAGGGAATTCTTAATTGCTCCCTGTTTTCATAGTTTATCACTGTGATCATTTAACAAAGAATACTTAATTTATTTTTGTTAATGAGCACCCACTTTCCCTCATCTTGGACCCTGTTGAAGGATTCTTAGTTGCCCTTCCTCCATGTTCAAGACCATTTCACCCATTTGAAACTATCATTTGTCTTTTGCTTGACTATCTTTCCCTGTGAAATTTCTCCTTTGTTAAATCAACCTGGTCTAGTTAAGCTATCATTCAGTTGACTCCATAGCCCAATGGCCTGAAATACCTTGTTCTATTCATCTGCTCTCAAATTCCACCACCAAACAAAATCAAAACCCCCCAAGCTTTCATAACTAGCCTAATATCTCACAAAACAAAGCTAAATCATAAAGAGAGAGCCCTCTCTGAGTACAGATTGGCTAGATTCTGTACTTAAAAGACTGGTTTGTGGTTACCTCGGAGTGTCCCTTCTTTTGATAACTTCTAAGAGAGAATCTGAGTGATAACATAGTGGCGACTCCACTGGGGAAGACTAATTCCTTAGTCAAAACAAATCTTTAAGAAACACAAAGTTTGATTATATGTATCTTAAATAGTTTATAGAAGTTATTTTTATGTCCTTATAAGAAATAGAAAAATGAAAGACCTAAAATCTGGCTTCAGAAAGAACTCGATACACTAGGGCTAATCCTGACTCTAATCCACCCCCAGTGTTTGAGAACCCCAATTTGATCCCTGGAATTCTTAGAAGACAAGAAATCTTTGTTAGCCCTCGACCCATATTTAGATCTCAATCTTATCTTGTTGAGTGGCTATTTCTTGAAGACCTATCCTTTTATGAGTACTTTGAAACCTCTTTGTTTCGAACTTCATCTGATTTTGAATTAATAGACCTAGTCCAAGACCCAGAGTTCATCAAAGAAATTGAAATTCAAAGAGCTAATTTCTTAATTGATAGACATTTGCAGAACTCACCTCAATCTGATCTTACCACTGAAGGAACTCCTAACCCTTCTGTAGTCATTTTTTTTATTCAAGCTCCTCATCCATCCGTCATATCTCTCAACACCAAACCACTCCGTAGTTGACTTCAACTCCTAGTCCTCCATCCACACCTCAAACATCCACTATTACCCCAACTCCAGTCTTTGTTTCAACACTACCTACAGCAATGGCAAATATATATTCTCCTCTTGTGTTGTCAGCTAATTTAGGTGCCATGCCCCAAGACTATCAAAGTAATATCACATCCTTTAATGGCACTAGAACCTATACAGCCCAACAACATACTAGGAAAATGACTGATTATTTCGAAATGTATGAAATAGACACTCTTGATGTGCAAATGAGAATTTTTGTGCAAAGCCTTACCAGAGATGTTAGAACCTGGTTCAGAGCCTTAAGACCCAATCGCATTGACAGTCTAAGAACCCTCTACCAACAGTTCTTGAATAGATGGGAGAAAATAAAAGACCCTCTTCAGATCTTATCTGAATACAAGAATCTCAAAAGAGGACCACAAGAAACTGTGCAAGACTATTGCACCAGATTTAATAGTGTGTATAGTTCCATTCCCCTTGACCTAAGGCCTCCCCCTGGCTTAGCTTTAATCAAATTTCCTGATGGATTTGATTCTGATATGTATTTCCAGCTGAGAGAACAAAACCCTCCTACATTGGAAGATATACAAAGCATAGTAGTAAGTGTCAAAGCCAACCTTCTTTCTAAAGATCCAAAGCTAGGAGTGAAAGAAGGATACCATTAAAAGAAGAAAGTTCACCTTCCGAACAAAAGCTAGATGCCATAATTAAAGGAATGGATAGACTAGGAGACATAGTAGAGATAATTGAAAGGAAATCTCCTTGGGATAGCCAACAAACTAATCCAAGGAGAAATTCTAATTTTAGGAAAAATCAAAACCAGAACACTGGAAAGAATGGTCCTGACCAAAACATTAGACCCCCTTTCTAGGATAACTATGCAGAAGCTTCTCACTCTAAAGGCCCAGAAGAAGATACTCAGATCAATTTGATGGGGCTTGATGATGAAGAAGAAGTTTTCTTATCCCAAGATGATCAGGAGGCCCACATACTTTAACAGTTTCAAACCCAATCAGGAGAATATTTTGACTTTAGGCAGGGATATGACTCATCTGTTTTTGAAGTGCGCAAACAATACAATCTAAGAAGTAGGAAAATTGATGTCCTTGAAACAAACAAGAAAACAGTCCCAAATCAGTCCAAAAAAGGTAAGACAATAAACAGACCATTGCAAATTCTTTCTATAACAAACACTAATCCTCCTGACCCCATAATTGAAGATGTCTCTGATAATCAGCCAAACAACAAATAGCCTTCCACTTCCTCTTCTTCCAAGGACACTATGGAAGAACCTCCAAAATTTGATTTAGGAGAATCAACAAATCATGAATCTAATCTTGAAAATGAGAAAGACATAGAAAACATAGTTGTTCAAAATCCAAGAGCCCAAATAGAAAAGTCCTTTAATCTGGAAGCAGAAGTTGGCAAGTGGAAAATTTTTGTTCCATTATCTGAATTAGCTAAACATGATGTTTACGGGACTCAAATCAATAGATCATTGAAAATTATTGGAACTGAAGACTCAGTTAATCTTTATGATGATCAACCCGAGTTAGTCTTTGGCCCATAAGTGAATTGGAAACCATTGGACTAAGGAATTCCTCCCTTCTATGTTAGCCTAAATATACATGGTAAGATTCTTCACAATGCCATGTTTGACTCCAGTACATTTCACAACCTTATGCCCAAATATGTCATGGAAAAGCTAGATGTAGACATCACCAGACCATACAAAGATTTGTTTTCTTTTGATTCTAGCGAAGTGAGATGTTTAGGATTGATAAAATACTTCCGTGTTTCATTGATTCAACATCCTACAAAAACAATATTATTGGCCATAGTGGTAGCTAATATACCACCCAAATATGGCATGTTGTTCTCAAGATCCTGGAGTGCTAAGCTTTAGGGATCTCTTCAAATGGATATGTCATATGCCACTATATCGTTTCTTGGATAACCCAAAAAACTATACAAAGAAACATTGATGAAATATGTAGTAAGTAGTTAGGAAAACCCCCAAAATTTCCCCATCTACTCTGTACACTCTGATATGGATTCTTTCATTCTTTATAATACAGAAGCCAGTCCTTCAAATACTTTAGATGTTTTAGCAGCATAACCAAAAGAAATTGAAAAACAAAAATCACCTGTTCATATTCAGGAAATATCAGATAACAAAGAAAAATTAGATGACAATGAAAACCCAAATGCCATGGTTAAACAAGTTCCCACTACCCCATATACAAATTATGAACATGAAATCCTTTGGCATTCAGAGTTTGATGGATCAGTAAATAAACTAGGAGCAGGAGTAGGAGTTTGGGTGTACAATTTAGAAAATGATCATGCTGAAGGCCATGCCTACGGATTAAATTTTAGATACACCAATAATATAGCAGAATATGAAGCTCTCTTATTAGGTCTTAAACTTGTTAAAATATTAGGAGCTATAAGGGTGTCCATCATGGGAGATTCAAAATTAATAGTTAAACAGATTAAAGGGACTTACTCAACCAGGGATGTTAGACTAGGATATTACGGAGGAACAGTCATAGAAATCCTCAACACTTTTTTGGAAACCCAGCTTGCAACTATTCCTAGAAAACACAGCATGCAAGCCCACAGCTTGGCCTTGTTTGCCAGCACCTGCAAATTACCTTTTCAACATAATCATCAGTATACTACTGAGATTAGGCACAGACCAGCCATCCCTGATAATCTTAAGAACTGGCAGGTTTTTGATAGTGATAAGAAGATTAACAATTTTTTAACTTTAGATGAGGAATTTTCTAACCTCAAAATAGATATTGATACAGTTACTAATTCTAATCAAATAAATGAGGTAGAAATTAACATTTTGGAAGAGAATCCAATGAATATGCTTCACCCAACCAAATTCACACAAAAAGAAATTCAAGACCTGAAACAAATGGACGTAGATGAAATAATTGAAAAAGAAACAAAGGTTATCAACCTAAAGGACAATCATTTACCCAAAGGATTGACTCCTCTGGAAGATTTGTTTGACTCTAATGAAATTCCAAAGAAACCTAAAATGGAGCCTTTAAAGGCAGACATCGAAGGGTATAACTTAGGAACACAGCATAATCCCAAATTGATAAAATTGTCTAAATCTTTACCTTCTGATCAAAAGCTAAAGTATTTTGAACTTATGAGGGAATTCTAGGATGTCTTTCCCTAGAGTTATGAAGATTTGAAATCCTATGACACTACTATCATTCAGCACACTATACCTCTGAAAGAAAATCAAAAGCCCTTTAAACAAAAACTCAGAAGAATTAACCCTATGCTATTACCATCAATTGAGAAAGAAATCAAATGCATGTATGAAGCAGTGATTATTACCCTATTAGATTCTCATAATGGGTATCTAATCTAGTACCTACTAGAAAGAAAACAGGTGAAATAAGATTATGTGTTGACCTAAGAAATGTGAACAAGGTCTCTCTAAAAGATAACTATCCATTACCCAAAATGGACCATATATTGCAAAGGGTAGTTGGTTCTTCTAGAATCTCACTTTTAGATGGGTTTTTAGGGTATAACCAAATCTTAGTTTATCCCGATGACCAAGAGAAAACAACATTTACAACACCATGGGGTACCTTCATGTACATTAAAATTCGCTTTGGACTAAAAAATGTAGGGGAAACTTTTCAAAGAGCAATGGACATTGCCTTTGCAAAAGAAGTTCATGATTTTCTTGTTATATATCTTGATGATCCCACTATTTTTTCTAAATTAGATCAGTAGCACTTAGAGCATCTCAGGAAAGTCTTTTTAAAGTGTAGAAAATATGGTATTTCTTTGAATCCAAAGAAGTGTTTGTTCGGTTTGGAGGAAGGAAAACTGTTAGCTCATATCATTTTTAAGGATGGCATTTGAATTGACCCCTCCAGGATCGAAGCTATTTTACAAATTCCCTATCCTAGAAACATTAAAGAGTTACAGGGATTTTTAGGAAAGATTAATTTTTTAAGAAGATTTATCTCTAACTTAGCTGAACTCATTAGATCATTAAATAACATGTTAAAGAAAGATTCAACCATTAACTGGACAATTGAGGCTAAGCAATCATTTGAAGAAATTAAAATATCCTTGACAAGAACATTAGTCCTCACAAGCCCACAGTTTGATGGAGACTTCATCATTTTTTCTTTTGCATTAGAACACACCATAACTGCAGTTTTACTACAAAAATATGATCAAGGATGTGAAAAACCCATAGCATTTTTTAGTAAAGCTCTTAGAGATGCATCGTTAAAATACAAAATAATGGAGAAACAAGTTTTTGCATTGGTAAAAGCTCTTAAAGATTTCAAGGTCTATATCTTGTATTTTCATGTAATAGCTTACGTTCCTAATGCAGTAG
Source organism: Pinus taeda (assembly GCA_000404065.3). NCBI lineage: Eukaryota > Viridiplantae > Streptophyta > Pinopsida > Pinales > Pinaceae > Pinus > Pinus taeda. The sequence goes on from APFE031133304.1 coordinate 99,552, forward strand.
TCAAAGACATCCTGACTCAGGATGGAATTGATGGAAAAAGAGGAAAGTGGATAGCTATTATCTTAGAATATGATTTAGAGATACAAAACCTGTATGCTGATATTATTTATGTGTTACAAAACCTGTAGGCTCCTCCAAGGTTGTCCAAAACCAAGAATAGATTTTTGAAAATGAAGTCTTCAAAATTTTGCATCTTAGATAATTCCTTATTTTGTAAAAATCATGAAGGCATTCTGTTCAATTGTTTATTAAAAGAAGAAGCTAACAAGACTACAAGAATTTCATGCAGGGGACTGTGGTGGACACCTCTACTGGAAGTCAACTGCCGACAAAATTCTAAGAGCTGGATTTTATTGGCCAACCTTGTTTGCAAATGTAAAGAAATATGTAACTTCTTGCCACAAATGCCAAATATTTGAAGGAAAAAGAAAATTTTTACCTTTACCATTGAAACCCATTTCCATCGAGAAACCTTTTCAACAGTGGGGTCTTGACTTCATTGGGGAAATTCATCCACCCTCTTCTGGTCAACACAAATGGATACTCACTGCAATTGACTATTTTACAAAATGGATAGAAGCCATTCCCTCTAGACAAGCCATAGATATTGTCATCATAAGATTTCTAGAGGCCAATATTTTGTCCATATTTGGTTGCCCATATAAAATTATTATAGATAATGTTGCAGCCTTTAAATCAAAGAAAATGATTAATTTTTGTAACAAGTACCATATCACACTAGGTCATTCCACAGCCTACTATCCCCAAGGGAATGGACTTGCAGAATCTTCCAACAAAAGTCTAATTAATATTATCAAAAAACTATTGGAAGAAAATAAGAAAACTTGGAACAAAAAATTGATCAATGCTTTGTGGGGAGATAGGCTTACAACCAAAAAATCCATTGGAACCAGTCCCTACGAGCTAGTATATGGCATGGAGGTTGTTTTTCCCTCATATTTAGGGGTTCCTCTCATGAAATTACTACAAGAAGCTTAATTGGAACCAAATGATATACAGAGAAGGATAAACCAGACCATCCATTTGCAGCAAACCAGGGAGGAGGTGTACCGAAGGTCACAAGTGCTACAAGAGAAACTCAAGAAAATCTTTCACAGAAGGACCAAAGCAAAAGATTTCTATCTAGGAGACAAAGTGTTGAGATGGGATTCCATAAGGAAGAACAAATGAAAACATGGGAAGTTTGACTTATTCTGGAAAGAACCATATATAATATATGCTTTCAAAGGAAACAATGCATATTTTCTTAAAGAGTTAGATGGTGCAGAACTTGAAGGAGGACTAGTTAATGGTCGGACGTTGAAACATTACTTTGATCCCAGTTTTTAACTCTTATTAGATTTCTAACTGTATATAATATATCCTTTATAATTTCAGTGTTGATTGGATGGTAAAATTGTGAAGTTGAAGGCCGAAGAGAAGGCCCTAAGCTTCAGAAGTATTACTGTCATACATACAAATAATGCATCAGCCAAGAGGGATATTGTAGAGCACAATCAAAATTTTTCAGAAGGCCACTAATCTACTATTCTTGACTTCCCACCAGTGAAAGCCATCCCCAAGTGGAGCCACTGTTATGCCCCTATACCAATAGGTTTCATATATCATGATTGACTTGGTTTAGCTTTGAAATATATTCATACCTTTACTTGTTGCAAAGGTTTTCCATATTTGTGAAAAAACTAAAAAAAAAAAATTAAAATAAATAAAAATTAAAAAATTAAAAATGTAAAGAAGGTATATCGTAGAAAAAGAATAAAAGGGTAAAAAGAATAAAGAAAAGGTCAAAAAATGAAAGAAAATGAACCCCAACAAAAAGAAAATATTGAAAGTGTGCAAGTCTAAATGCCACTACTATTTACTTTATGCACAATAAAGATTGTGTGCAACTTGTTACTTATGCCACAATTCGTGAATAATCAAATAGTTTAAGCTTGACTAGTTCATATTTTCAATTTCATGTTTTAGAAGTAGAGAATAAAGATCTGACCAAACAGTGTAATCTTGGCAGATAAGTAGATAGGTAGAGTGAATAAAAGGAGCTCAACAGTTTAATCTAAGCCCTTGGATATAATAAGTGTAGATTTAGATAGATATCACTATGTAAAAGAAAATAAAGTTTGATAAGGGTTTTCCAGTCTAAGTGCATCCTAATAAAGAAATGAAAATGCTAGGATAAAGTAGGTAGGGTAAGTAGATGATGGTTGTAGAATAAATGTGTGGTGAATGGTTAAGTTTAATGCTTAAAACTTTTGCTTTCATCACTTGGACAAAGTACAACTCATATTAGAGACAACACATCAAGGAGACAAATTCAAATTAATTAACTTCCTTACTCCATTTTTCTCTAAAAATTTTACTAATTTCCCCTAACTGTTAAAGGTATCTACAAACAAGTTAGAGGGGCTAAGAGAATTTCTCTAACTTTTGGAGGCATCGGACCCTCGGCCCAATAATTTGAAATACCTAAAGCACTTAAATCCCCTTCATCAATATTCACCCTTTCATAAAGTCACTCATTCCCTTTATAAAAATTTTCCTAAGTAAAATCCTATTTTACTTAGAAAAATTAAAAACATTCTATCTACATGAAACCCTCATATATCATTAGCCTAAAGTATAAGTGTTGTATGATGAAATACATTTTAGAAAAACATTAGACTTAGCACTTTCCCATTTATTTGGTCATATTAACCACTAATGTTATTATTATGTAATTCCCGAATAAAACGACATTACACACGCTCGTATTATTATATTATACAAAACCAAAATTTTTACATATCCCGCCCCGATGGTTAGATATAACCATAAAATCAAATAATAAATGGGATTAATTGGCTAATCTATAGTTAATTAAGAACCCGGCCTCCCCGCCATGCTAATGAGAATTAATTAAGTCATCAGGACTAATTAATAACTCAGCAACCTAATCAAATCACCCCTAACACGATTAAGTCTTTTAATTAATATTAGGCCCACCTCTGTTTTACAATAGACACCTCAGCACCCCGACCATCACCCAATCGGATCCCTCAGATCTAACGGCCATCGTGCATATCACACTGGCATTTTGGTCGACAGTAGCATGTGATGAGAGCGGTTTCCTAAACAGTGTCGATGCTACGTGTCGAATGATGTGTGGAATCACACGACCCCTACTAAAAACCACTTCCCACCCATAGGCGATGGAATGAAACCCACTTACCGCCTCCCCATAAATGACAAAAAATGTCAAATCATCCCGCTAACGCAACCTATCTGTTTCACAAAACCTGCCAAAAGATTGACTTTGCATAAAAAACAGAGTATAATCCATTTTCATCCATTATTTTGAAAAACTCATGCCTGCATCCAATACGTAAAAATCAACCAACTCATACCCAAACCATCATCCACCCTGAAAGCTGCTGCTCGACGCCGCTCCAACCCATGGTGTGCCTCCAGTCAACCAATACACCATTACCAATAGCTCCATAATAGGTATTTACTAGTTTTCTTCAAGAAACCCTGTTACATACTAAATTTCCTCTATAATTATGTTGAAACCCCAAAATTCCAGTGTAATTCAGTTGTGAAACTTATAGTAAAGAAATCTCAGGACCCTTGTTTCACCTATCTCCCTCAAGCCCCATTTCCATCTCTGAATCCATAAGAATGAGAAATGGAAACAGCCGTGGCCTTCAATGTACCCCCTATCACTACTCCTCATAGAGATTTGGATTATCTGCCCTTAGCAGATAAATATTTCCAAATCAAAGACCTCACATTTGATGGCTCCCCCTTGAGACTGCATTGTAAATACCAGGACCTTTACCTCAATACTATTGACAATTTTGGTCTGTGGGAATTAAATCTCCCAAAGTACTAATTCCCTATTATGCACATTTTCCCAAACATTGTTCACCAATGTCATGCCAATTATAACCCTAATATCAGAGTTGTAATGTCCCCTGACCAGTAAATCATTTTTACCATTATAGCAGACTCCATCAATGAAATATTGCAGTTGCAACCTAGTCAAAACCTTACTCCTCTATCTATTGCTGATTTACTTGACAAATCTTCCAAACTATCTATCTCAAAGATCACCAGAGTTTTCCAAATGTTCATGTTAGAATAATACATTTCAAAAAACCCTCCACCCTACATGATAGGTGCTTTTACAAGCTTAGGGAGGGATATTATTACCATGATTGCCTATATTCTTGGTTTCACAACCAATGAATATGTGGATGAAATGACTTTTTCTTATATGACTATCTTTACCCCTGGCCACCCCCTTACTACCAAGTATGACTATGCTGCATTCATAGCTGACAAAATCCATGATCAGTTCATGAGATTGGAAAATGAGAGAGTGTTCAAGTATTCCACAATCTTGTATGACCTCTTCCTATATTACCAAACTGACAAATTCTCATTCTCTGTGAATAAGCTCGATACCAGAGGTAATCCTAGATCAGTTATTTTCTAGACTGCCATCTTCGACTACTCATATACTTCTCCCTATTCATACAATGAATTCATAGATCAATTTGTCTATCTTGTAACAACCATGCTGACAGGACATCCTCCCCCAAGAATCAGTGATGATATCAAGAGAATCCTTCAAATGTCAAAGCAGTACAAGATAGGTGACTAGTACTTGTACTAGAATCACACTGAGATCTGAATCTATGGTTGTGAACTCCCTCCTTTCAAGCTGCCTAAGTATATTCCTATGAGATTGTTTTCCCTAGAATATTACAGGCAAATATTAAACTCTGACCAAATTCATTTCACCAAGGAAAAGAAGAAAGCCCAATTGAGGACCAAAGACCACTTAGGCCCATTTGTGTGCAACAATAGAGAAGCATGGAAAAGAGCAGAAGAAATCATAGAAGAAACAATGAGATTAAAGAAAAGCTTTGCTTGGATTTATGACCCTCATAGTTTCATCAATGATAGGAGGATAAAACATAAGTTGTCACCCTACATCCATCACAAGATCCCTGAGATAGAACAATATGCCCATTTAGATGAATGGAGAGAAGGGACATTGATAGAGCAAGATAGTGATAAAGTTGAAGTTGAGAATGTGATGAAAGATTTGGAAAAGAGACTTGACCTGGGCTCTTTTGTACAAGTGCCAACTAAAACTTCTCAAAAGACAACACAGGAAACTAGTGCTCCCATAGCATAGCAATCATAGGAACAAACACAGGAAACTAGTGTTCCTACATCAGAACAAACAGGACAACCACAAGCATCCGAATAGCCATAGGTATCAGAGCAGCCTGAAATCTCTGAAGAAAGAGATCCACCACAGCCACACCTAGCTCCTACAAACATGGGAAATCCCCCAATTGTGTAGACTCCTCTGAATGAGGAAAATAATTTGAAAAGAGATAGGGAAGTAGCTACCCCTTCTAGAAAACCTACAGATCAAACCTTTGCTAAGAGGCAAAGGTTGAATCCTTATTCAGAGGGGGAGTTCATGGATGAAACTATGGAAAGCATGAGATAGGAAGGAACAGATAGTTTGCATACATTCCCAATAGGTGGGACACCCTTAAGTTCATAGAGGCAAGAACTAGAAATACAATAGAGTATAGAAGTTTCTTCTCTTAGGTCTTCTTCTAAGAAAATTATAGATATCAAAGGAAAGTTTAAGGAAATCAAGACAAAGAATGAGAACCTCAAGGCCCAAACCTATGCTCAGTACTTAAAGATGACCCCTTCAAACCAAACCAGATTGATGTCAGCCTTTGACATCAAAGAAGGAAAAATGCAAATGAGTTTCATAAAGCCCACAGTGTTGCAGCCAAAATCCTTGGTAGATTATCTCAAAACTGATTTTTTAATCATGGCTGAAGACATCCACCCTATTGATCAGATTGAATTACACAAGCAAATAGGTGAGATGGTCTACTCAACACTGACTAGCAAAGCAATGATGGCTCATAGATTGGAAAATTCATTGAGCAACACTATAGCCCAATTGCAGCTGGAAAAAGCCTCCTCACAGGTGAAGGATAATAGGATAAAATCATTAGAAGAGTTGGTAATTGAGTTGGGTCATGACCCAAAAGATGTTAAGGAAGAAGAGAGCTTAATTAAGAAAAAGAATGAAGACATAGCTACACTTAGAAAACAGTTGAAGATGCCACCACTCATTCACCCTCAGACTACTGAAGTGATAGAGAAGAAAAATGAAGAACTTATGGACTTGGTCCTTAAGTTAAACAAACAATTGAAGGAAACAGAACAGGAATTGGAGAAAGTAGTACAGTCAAGGCAGAGTGAGTCGACCACACAGCCTCAAACTATAGTGCCAATAGTTTCAATCGCAGTCCCTTCCACACTGGCAACTGTTTTAACACCAAATACTCCTTTGGCAATAGCTGCACCCATAGAGACAACAGGTACATCACTGGCAGGTACATCAACACAGAGCACAGAGGACTTAATTAAGTCAATGGAAGAAATGAAACTCCAACTCACAAAGCTGTAGAAAGTAAAAGATAAATTCACTGTCATGGAACAGAAATATGTTTTATAAAAGATAAATTATGCAGAGGAAAGAAGGAAAAACAAGAGCATGACAAAGCAAATAAAAGAATTATAGAAGGACTTAACATTTGACAGGCCTTTAGAAGAGATCAAGAAGATATTATGGACCAATATCATTGATTCCATCAATGATATTTGGCCATTAATCCAAATTATTTTTGAACAAATGGATTTAGTAAAGCCTGCTATTGAAGAAATTGAGAACACCAAAGAAGAGATGGGTAGAAAACCTGAGGAAGCAACCAGATTAATCAATTTCCTGAACAGTAAAACAAGCAACAATTAGAACAATTAAATATTGAGGATAGGACTGCTACCATCCTTGAACTAAAGAAAGTGATGACCAAAAATAATCTAGTGCAAGGCCTAGAACATAGATGTCAAAGCATGGAGGAAGATATAGATAAGTTCATGAAGAAATTTGACACCTTAAGAATGAAAGGAATCCCCAATCCTTTAGTCATCAATGATAGGTTAATTGTTTAGATTGATTACATTGATAAAATACATAAGCAGGCTGACAGTCAAGCTAGTTCATCTTCAGTCAAGGCATTGCCCACAAGGAGAGTTCTCTATGATAGTATGGAGAACCTTTTTTACATTGAACATGAAGTGAAGCACCTATTCTCAGTGCAACCCAACTTTGTGAAATATACTGAAGCAGATGAAATCTACAGGAAGCTAATAAAGACAAGAATACCAAAGGATGAATACTGGTGAACAGGTAAAGAGTATTAGCTATAGGTGAAAGAGTATCAGTGGAGAAGATCAAATTAGGTGTCCAACACAGAGTTACTAAGACTACAGCAAGATGCAGATTCGTAGAGCATACCTCCAACTCCTCCAACAAAAACAAGGACAACAAAAATCAGTTCATTATCTATCACTATATTCAAGACCATCTGTCTCTATATTTGTGCAAATAGATATTTTATTTTCCTAGAATAAATCTCATTTAGTTATGAGATATTTCTATGTAAATTTTGTATAAATACTTCTTTATTCAAAGTATTAAGGGTGGATTCTTAGACATTTTTGTAAACAATTTACTTTTGGAATTGAAGTGTTGTTGAACAACTTTTGTATGGCTAGCTAGAACAAAGTAATAAAGCAAAGGACTTTTATAGGATACATGTGTCAAACGAGAAACAAATAAGTATTCTATATCTTGTGTTTTTACAATTTTTCTAGTTTAATAAATATCCATATGTTTTTCAAATCTGAATGAAAAACGAAAATTTATATTTCAGAAAGAGCTTTACGGCATTCTTTCTTTAAAATCGTTTATATTCTTAATGTTTTCTTCCAGGCTATTATAGGTAGGGAATTCTTAATTGCTCCCTGCTTTCATAGTTTATCACTATGATCATTTAACAAAGTATACTTAATTGCCTTTTGTTAATGAGCACCCACTTTCCCTCACCTTGGACCCTGTTGAAGGATTCTTAGTTTCCCTTCCTCCCCGTTCAAGACCATTTCACCCATTTGAAACTATCATTTGTATTTTGTTTGGCTATCTTTCCCTGTGAAAATTTTCCTTTGTTAAATCAACCTAATCCAGTTAAGCCATCATTCAGTTGCCTCCATAGCCCAATGGCCTAAAATACCTTATTCTATCCATCTGCTCTCGAATTCCACCACCAAACAAAATCAAAACCCCCCAAGCTTTCATAACTAGCCTAATATCTCACAAAACAAAGCTAAATCATAAAGAGAGAGCCCTCTCTGAGTACAGATTGGCTAGATTCTGTACTTAAAAGATTGGTTTATGGTTACCTCGGAGTGTCCCTTCTTTTGATAACTTCTAAGGGAAATCTGAGTTATAATAGTAGGTTAACATGGGTCGTCAATCTACGTGCTTGATTGATGGTCCTCGTTGACCCCGCTGATCGCTGTCACATATTCCATGTGGTTTCCACCGATAGCCTCCCTTGCCACCACTGATTGCAATTTTCCGATCAGATCTGGATCGTTGATCGTCTAGATCTGATGGCTCTCATGCAAAGTAGTGTTAAACCATCAATACTCTGTTTTTCCACTATTTCTTCATGTTTTTGCCTCCCGATAGTGTAATTCGACTTTTTAAGAGGTTCTTCTTTTGAGATTGTTTTTAATGTTTGAAGACTTAGAGGGTTTTCTAGGATCCATTTGGATCATGTACTCCCTACAATATTATTCTCCATGCCTTGGCTACACACTTCTTCCATACTATTAGATCCTGAGCATCAACTGTTGTCTTCCAACACTGCCTCCATGTGGTCCTTCCAAGCAACATAACTTGAGCTTCCCTCAAGGGAATACTCAAGTTTTAGTCCATAGAAAGCCATCCTTCTATCTCTAAAGAATTGATCCTGCAAATATGATCCTAATGCAATAACAACTTTGAAATTTCTACTTTACTATGAATCCTACTCTGATAACATGTAAAAGTTTATTTGTAGATTCAATGTTGCTCATGAAATTTACTAAATCACAAGACTCGAAGCTACTTACTGATATGTGGAAGTTAATTCACCATCTAAAACACAAATCATAGACATGCAAAAGGAAACATCACACATGCACAGAGATTTATCTAGGGGAAAGCAACTTCTAAAAACCCCTTCCTATCTATATTTCATTAATCTAGAGAATAGATATGAAATAAATATGCTTGCTCAATCATGAGCACACCCTGCAAGTGTATAGTCTACCCCTCTGCCTGACTGACTAACTTTTTCCAACACTTAGCCAATTTTCAAGCCCTCCAAGCTCTTATTTCCTTGAACTGTTCCTTGGGGAAATTATCCCCTATTATTTATGAAATTCCCTCTATTGAATTATGCAATTCCTCTAGGTCCTTCCTCTGACTGCATGCACCACTTGTACACATGTAAATTGTCTACAATTGATAATACACTGCCTTGGAATCTCCATCTCAACTGGGTAACTCAAACTATCTGCATGCAACAATCATTTTGGGTTGATTGATCAGTTAATTGGTTGATCATTGAGTGTGGGTGAAGTTCCACTTCCACAACTTGACCTCCACTAGTTCTTCTAATAGTTAGAACTAGTTTAACTGACCATAACTCAATTTAACTAGAATACATTGCTACAAATAACAATCAATTATATTGAACTGAACTCAAGCTTCCCAAACTTGAATTAACTAAGTTAACTAAGTGACAAGTTTTATGTCAACTCAGTTAAGTACCTCCAAGATTTCTACTTAAATAGAAATTCAAATTTTCACTAGTTTGACCAAGGCAAAGTCAAAACTGAGGTTTTCTTGTTTCATTTTCAACATATATACCTCGGATGGCTGGTCGAAGGAACCCTAAGAGGTGGAGTTCCATTATAATTTCCCCTAGAACTTATGGTGGTGTCTAGTGAGTCATTAGAGGGAAGTTGAGGTGGGTGCCCGATTGCAGAGTAAGTACCAAAGGAAGGAACTGCTAGAATAAAATTTGTGCCTAAAACTGGATTTGAGGAAGGGAAGACCCCTAGAGGGGCTAGGGGAGTATAAAAGATATAAAAGTGTAGAAAAGGAAACTAAAAAGGCTCATTGTTGGAAGAACCCATAAGAAAAGGGTATGAGTAGTTGTTATATGAGAAGAGATTCAAAAATATATTGCTACAACTAAGGGGGAATGTGTTGATACAATTGGACCTGATGTGTTTGAGGAGTAACAAAACAAATAAAATAAAGATAAGTCTACCAAAGAAGGCCCGTCTACATATGAAAATCACATGTTACACCAAATCCTGAATAGGAAACATAGGAACAATGGGAGATAAAAGGACCAGTAGCATAAGATAATGCATAAGAAAAAGAGGTTGTTACTTCACCACGTAAGACTAAAATTGACCCTCTCATTCAAGTTAAAAATCTATGAGAAGAGACTCAAAAACCTACATATATAACTGAGGGGGATGTGTTCATACATTTGGACCTAATGGGTTTGAGGAGAAACATGACAAAGAAAAGCACGAGAAGCCTGTAGAAGAAGGCCCCTCTACATTTGAAATCCTAAATGCTACACCAGATCCTAAACAAGAACTAGAGAAACAATAGGAGACAAAAGGACTAGTAACAGAAGTTCAGACAAAAGAACAAGATGTTGTTACTTCACTAGGTAAGACAAAAATTTACCCTCTCATATAAATTGAAAATATGAGAAAGTAAAATGAGTTAAAGAAACAACTTGCCTTGGTTAAATAATAACTTGATTTGAAGAATGAAACTAGATTGGATATGTTGGTAGATGTTGTAGAAATGACATCATCTACTATATTAGAAAAACTTTGTAAGGGTTGCCAACAAATTCTTGATGAAGCAGAAATTATGGAAATTGTTATTCTTTTATTAGGAGTGTAGTTGGGGGAATAGGATGAATAATTTCAACTTTCTATTCCACAAGAACCTGCTAATGCCCTACTGTTACACAAGAACTAGTAGACAAAGAAGAGAAGGAAGAAGAAAAAATGTCTATTATTCCAGAAGAACATGTTTACGATGTTGTTATTCCACAAGAAATTATTGACAATGCTTCTGTTACACAAGAACCAATAGTTGACATAGAGAAACAAGATAATAAAGGGGATCAGAAAGAGGTTGTTGAGACAATATATGAAACAACTCACGTTAAATATGAAGATTTGATGAGGATAGCAGAGCAATGGGAGAAATTGTGGTCTTTCCCAAGGATGAAGTCATATTTTTAAAATAGCATGTGGAAATGTCAATAAGCTTAAGAGCGAGTGGGCTAGTAAATTAAGAGTTGAAGATTTTATAAAAATTAAGGAGAGGAATCAAGCGATGAAGCAGGTGAGGGAATTGCAAGGAGAAGTTAAGTTTTTATAGCAAACAAAAGAGTTAATTTATGAGCTCATTAATGATTTAATGTGTGGAAGGATTCCTTCTCCTTCTTACCCTTTATATTTTCAAGAAAAACATTACCTCTTCCAATTAACAACCCTTGAGGAAAAGCGGCCATATAAAACAAGGAAGATACAAGGCTTCCTGGAAACCTTTCAAAGTGATCATTTCCCAGAACAAGATTTGTTGTGCGATAGGTATGTGCATCATATCAATTTCTTTGGGGATCAATAATTTAATTTTACATCCTATGTGGGAGATGTACAAATGAGGGATTTTGTTTCCTTTATGCAAAATCAGATAGGATGGAAAGATGCCTATGATACTATAACAACTAATGAAGGATGGGTAGAAATGTATATTCGAGGAGAAACTAATATAGCTGAAATTGTTGCACATAAATACAATAAAATATGGAGGTTCTCGACCACCAAGAAACTTTTTATGGATCATCGAGAATCAATTCTACGGAGATGCCAAAGAAGTATACAAGGAATGATAATTGGTGCCTTGGAAAGACGCAATTTTATATGGGATCTTTCTCGACAATAATTGAAGAAGGGAGACCCCTATTGTTATCAAAATTTTGAGCAAGCACTTTCCAGAGTTCATCACTATGTTTAATGTATTAGGAGGACTGGTGCAAAGTCGATAAGACTTAGATTCAAGTTACCTCTTGTTTAGTTACCCACCTATTAGTATTAACATCCATATAGTATTATTGACAAGCTTTGGGAAGCAGAATTGGTTATTTCTTGAGGATAAAAGGCTAGAGTTAAAGATGTGGCAAGAACTTCTAGCCTTACCCAACTTCACTCTCAACTTGCCAAGCATCAGTGACATGAGTCTACATGAGGACATGCAAAAGCTTAAACTAGGGGGAGATTTTGGGCCACAAAATTGTCATATTTTTCCTACTTATTTTCCTATTTATTTTATCCCTTTTTGACCAACAAGACCATATCTTGCTACTGTAACAACCCTTATTCACCTAATTATATCCTTTTTCACTTGTCACTTGCATAGTCCAATTCGAGCTATAATTTGACATTAGAACTACTAGCTTAGGCTAGTTTTTATCATAAAACTAATGTATGGGATGTTTCTGTTATGAAACCAGCTCACGGAAAAGATAGATCAAAGACTTTAAAATTATCATCTTCGAGGGGGGAACCTCCTTTACATTACATAAATGAACAATTCTTAGATGATACAAATGATAAGACCTCCTTGGTATATATAGGAGTCTAAGGGGTCATAATATAACCAAATCCCACATAACAATAATAATGTAAGTGCACAACAATAATAATAGTGTGCTTCTATGGGGCACAACAATAACAATAGGGGCTACACTAAAAATATCAATAAGGTGGATACACTAGCATTATAGGGACCTAACATGCCCCTCTCCTTTAAAAACATGTTTTCCTCAACCCTTGAGTAGTTCTATATGCTTATGTATAAAATTTTCATCCTCCCATGTGGAATCTTCAATGGGTAATATTTTCCACTTAATGAGATACTCTGAAATTGATCAATTCCGTAGTTGTCAGGTTCTTGTTTCTATGACCACTTCAGGCTCTAATATGATTTTTCCTTCTTCATCGAGTTCTAGAAATATTGTTTGAACTGGGAACTTGTCACTGATAATCTTCCTTAAGCATGAAACATGGAAAAATGGGTGTACTCGGGAAGATGCAGGTAGCTCCAATTTGTATGCCATAGTACCAATATTTTGCAACATCTTTTAAAGGCCATAGTACTTGGGTGATAATTTATTATCTTTCTTAGCTTGCTTGAGGGACATTTGTTTCTATGGATGTAATTGTAAAAATACCCAGTCACCCACATTAAAAATTCTTTCACTATGACGTTGATATGCTCATTGTTTCATTCGATTTTGTGCTAGATTGAGGTTATCCTTTAAGGGTTGGATAACGTGTTTTTGGTGCCTAACGTGATCTTCCACTACTTGAACCTTCGAATTTTCTCTTAAAGATGATGTGATGGACGGTGGAGATATCCATAAAGTGTCATAAATGGCATCATTTTTGTTGCAGTATGGAAGGAAGTATTATAACACCACTCAACCAGAGGTAACCACTTGACCAATAGTGTTTGTTTATTAGATACAAAGCAATGAAGATATCCTTTCAAACATTTGTTCACTATCTTTGTTTTCCCATTAGATTAAGGATGATACGATGAGCTATGAGATAAATGAGTACCAAGACAAAAAAATAAGTTCGTCCAACAATTTCCAGTGAAAATGGGATCTCTGTCACTTACAATCATCTTTGGGTTTCCATGTAGCTTTTGAATTGTTTCCATAAATGTAGTAGAAACAATACTGGATTTAAAAGGATGGTATAATGCAGAAAAGTGTGCATACTTGGTAAGTTTATTGACTACCACCATGAAGACACTCTTTCTGTTATACTTGCGTAAACCTATGATAAAATCCATTGAGACCTCCTCCCAACGTTGACTTGGAATGGATAAAGGTTGTAGCAAACCCGAGATCTTAATTGTCTCAACTTTATTTTGTTGGTGAACCAAACATTCTGCCACAAACTTTTGAATATCAAATTTAAGTCCATCCCGAAAAAATTACTTCATGACCTTGTGGTAATTTTTTTTAAATCCCAAGTGCCCTCCTAAGGCGGAGGTGTGCAATTCAAAAATAATCTTTTGTTTGAGTTGGGAATTCTTACAGAGATATATGCGATATTTGTACCATACTAAATCATTTTTATAGATAAATATATCTGATTTAATAATATCTTGCTACAAATTTTGAATAAGTTTATGCACCTCTTCGTAATTCTTCCATTCATCCCTTGCTTCAATTATCCAATCAGGTTGGATAATAGATATGGCATAGAGAAATGCTTCCAAATCCTCATCCTTTCTTGGGAGTGCATCTGCAACCACATTTTCTTTCTTTTTTTGTAAATGATTTCAAAGTCATAACCTAACATTTTTGTGGCCCATTTTTGCTGCTCTTTTGAAGATAATATTTGTTCCAAAAATTATTTAAGACTATCGTGATCTATTTTTACCTTGAAGTGTCTTCCCATTAGGTAAGTTCATCATTTATTTAGTGCATGTAGTATTTCCAACATTTCCTTCTCATAAATAGGTTTTTGTAAATACTTTCCCTTGATTGGATGACTTTCAAAAGTAATGGGTCTTCCTTCTTGCATTATAACATAACCAAGTCCATTTCCTGAGGCATCGCATTACACAATAAAGGTTTTTGTGAAGTATGGCATAGCTAAGACTGGTTCTTGGCACATTGCCTCTTTAAGATGTTCAAAGGCACTAGTTTCTTATGGAGTCCAATAAAATGCATCTTTCTTCAGTAATGTTTTTAGAGGCACTGCAATTCTCCCATAATTCTTAACAAACTTGCGATAATACCCTATCAACTTGAGAAACCTTGAAAGATTCTTTAGGGTTGTGGGGATTTTTCGTTTCTTACTGGCTTTAATTTGTTAGGGTCTACCTTAGCACTATCGTGAGATACAATATGATCTAAATATTAGTTTGAGGACCTTCTCAACATGTTGAACATGATCCTTCCAAGACTTGTTGTAGATTAGATATCATCAAAAAATACTAACACAAATTTTATAAGGAAGGGTTTGAAAATGGAATTGATCAAACCTTGGAATATGGAAGGTGCATTAGTATATTCATGACCCCTCATCTATGATGACAATGATTAATCTGTATTTGAAGGTTCAAACTCTACAAATCTATTCCTGACAAAGTCCAACACAAGCTCCATCACAACTAGTAACATTCAACCAATCACTTCAAACATTCAAACATCCTTTCCCATTGACATGTCACACAACACCACCTCAAATCCCACAAAAAATACATACCATATTACCTACAATCATCCTCAAAAGTATTAACTCCAAAAATCTCCAACATATTAATATCTAAAAATTATAACACAAATATTAGAGAAAACATGAAAACACCTAACATAACATCCACATCCATACTACTAAATAATTCAAAAATGCATGTTTCTATTCCTAGGTACACATCATACAACACATATACATCTATATCACCTAACAAAAACAGCTTCAACATGCACAAACAACAACACTTTCTTGCTTCTAACACTAACACCATACTGAATTTAGCACCACCTATCAACCCTAACAACACATACTAGCAAACAAACCCCTCTAACTACAACATATACACACATACCATACCCAACAATGACTAAGTTGTAGACTATAAGTTTGTTCAAAACATCCAAGGTTCATCAAAAGGACAAACTCATCAAAATTATAACACCTCAAGAGGATAACGAAGACCTCCACAAAAGTATACTCCCTTAGGTGAACCTATTAAAATTTCATTTAAGAAACTGATACAATCAAACTTAATTAAACTACTAGAACTAAGACCAAGTGAACCAAATTTTAGGCCATCTTGGTATAAATATAACAAATACTATAAGTACCATTGAGTCAAAGGACATGGAACACTTAGTTGCATGAAACTCAAAAATTTCATTTAATACTTGATTGATAAGAGTGAGGTTAGCATAGATGAGAAATCCAACACATCAAACCATAATTTAAAAATATTTATGGATCCAATCCCTGATCATGGGAAGAAGAATGAATTAGGAAAGGGAAAGAGCTATAATGCCATCAAATTTTCCTATTATTCCATTGTATGATGAGTTAAATAATATTAACACCATATAAACACCATTTCCATCCCTAATAGAAATAAGTATTTTGTAGTTACCAGTAGACGAGGCAAGGAAACCATCAAGGAGGCATCACCCTCTAATTCTCGACCATTTTTTGAGTACAAGATATTATATCAAATAAATAATACACTTGCACAAATATCCATATTATAACTTATTTTTATATCCCCCAAACACAAAGAAATATTGGATCAAGATTTACAAACATCTTCCGTTTCCAAAAATATAGACATTGATACATTCCAAGCTATGGTAGGACATTTTACTTCACCCCACAATCTAATCTTTACCAAAAAATACCTTCGATCGATACCAAATCATAACTCCATACCACACCTAGAGGTATATATCCATAAACACATGGTCAAACATGTCTCGATAGATGGTGGAGTAGCTCTAAATATCTTTTCCTTGAGTCTAGTTAAGCAATTGGGATACCCTATCAAAGTTGTGGATAAAGATAATAAATCAATATCAAGGGTTATGATGAGATAGAACAACAGTCAAAAGGAGTCATCACTTTATAGTGCAAATTAGTCTAGTTACAAGAGATATCGAATGTCAAGTCTTGGACTTTGATATACCTTACAATATCCTCCTAGGCAAACCGTGGATTCATGCCATGAAAGTTGTTGCTTTCAATTCTCACCAGTATATAAAGTCTCCTTATAACGACATTGAAATCAACATTCATGGAGATCCTCAATCTTATCAATATTGTGAACACCTAGAAGAGAAACTTAAAAATGCATACCAAATCCCTACTAATGAGTCAACTTATGTGCACCCATATACACTCTTCACCATCCAATGCAAAATTTCTTGAATCTAATATCAAGGTCCAAGTACAAGACAAAGGTATAGTATGATATGATTTACAAATCTCCTTTTGCATAGTACAACTTCCTCCTTCTCATAAAGCATATGATAAACCCCACCTCGGAGAACAAGTTACTCTTGTCATAATAAAATGTTCACCTACAATATTCTTACGCTGGGGAGAATTAGATAAAGATAAAGTATCACACACATCCATTCCATCAAGCAATGACATCATGCTAGTTTATCCCAACTTAATCAATTACAACCAACATTGACCATTGGTTTTGAATGAAGCTATCATTGAGTCTATGGGATTAAGAGACAACATACCACTAGGAGATAATAAACAAGGCTTTTGCATGGAAGTAGATGTCAAAGTATACTTTAGGGACAAATTCAATCCTTTAGTTGCAAAAATGAAAATATAAAAATTGCTAAGAAAACCCTTAGTGAAAATCTTAGTGTGGAACTATCAGATCCAAAAATAGTAAAAATAAAGGACACATCCAAGGGTGAAAACCTATCTAAGGTGCCCAATGAGGGAGGATATGACCTCCCAATTATAACAAGAAATCAAGAAATATTAATAGTCTTGGTGGAAACTTCTTAGGAGACTAATACTGGGAAACTATATATTCAAAATATCATCTTCCTAGTAGCATCTTTAACTCTCAAAGAAAATAAGAATTTTATAGAGTTTTTCCAAAAAAGGAGTACTAAATTTGCATGGTCCTATGCTAATATGCCTAGATTTGACCCTTCTCTAGTAGTCCATCATTTGATAGTATATTCATATGCAAAATGGGTCAAATAAAAGATTCAAAAAATGCACCCTCAAATATCTTTGTTGGTAAAAGTGGAGATACAAAAACTATTAGATGTTGGATTCATTCACCCAATTGATTATCCTGGATCTCAAACGTGGTACCTATGTCAAAGCCAATTGGGGGCTTCATAATATGCATTAAATTCAAATACTTAAATAAATCATGTCTAAAGGATGACTTCCCATTGCCAAATATAGACATGATAATAGATTTCACAGTTGGTCAACATATGCATTCCTTAATGGATGGATTTTCTGGCTATAATCAGATCCACATAGTACCTGATGACCAACATAAGAAATCATTCACATGTTATTTGGGTACTTACTATTGGAATGTTATGCCTTTCAATCTCAAAAATTCCAAGGAAACCTATTAGAGAGAAATGAACACCATCTTTCATGACCTATATCACAAAATAACATCTTAGGAGGATCCATTACTAGAGCATCACATTTGGATAATATGGCAGTTGTATTTGACATATTAGAGAAATAAAAGATGAGATTAAACCCCAAGAAGTGTGACTTTGGTGTCACAAAAGGGAAAATATTGGGATTCATTATTTCACGTAAAGGCATTGAGATTGATCCAACTAAATTCAAAGCAATTTTTGATATGTATTGATCTGATAATCACCCTACGAGTAACCTCAGTTGAAGATTTATCAAACAAAAGGTATTATAGACTCATGTGCTAGTGTGCATTCTGTGTTATTGAAACAATGGATCGATCAGATTGCCAATACACAGACGTTTAAATGGAAAGACAACAGAGAAATACAGTAAGCAACACTAAGACACAAACAGTTTTTAATAAGGAGTTCACCCTATTCTCCAGGGCTACGCCTCCAGTCCAGCTTCAGTGGCGGCCTTGTTTTATTGTGTCTTACAGTAGAGAAATTTATACAGGGACTCAATGTGAGTTCTCTTGAAGCAGATTTTGCTTGGCAAGGTGGTTCTTGAATTCCCCAAGCCACTCAAAGTACACAGACTCTTGTTCTTCCTACCAGCTCTGTGACCTTTGGTCTACAGTGGAAAGAGCCAGCTGTGATGCTCAATCCAGACAGATTCCTCTATGGGAAGGCTTGAATCTTCAAGCTCTCTGGTGCTTGACGCTGCCTGTGGTCATCTCAGCCATGTGTCTCCTCTGCTTGGCTTTACTGCTCTCTGTGTTTAGTCCTCCTCTCAGGGTTCATTATTCACTGTCTCTCTGGTCACTTGGACTCCTCACCAAATCCTCCAACAAATTTGACTGTCTCCGTTCATGGCTTTAACCATTCGATCCCTATGCATGTTTGGTCCCTCTCCCACCTGCATCGATTCACCTTCTGCAGTTATTCTTGGAATTCCCTATTCAGCGTCAGCATGAACGCTCAAGGAGTGCCACGTGTCCCCATCTAACTGGTGCCAGCATGCTTCATCGGCTCGTTTCTTCGATTATGTCATGGATACGTTCTTTCTCCACCGTGGTGATCAAACGAATTCCAAATCCTTTTAAATCACGCCTTAATTCCCTGTCGATTATGCTTCTTTCTATCGGACGCAATCTCAGCCTCTGATATGAGCTCCTCTAGATCCAATGTCATACGCACGTCGAGCGCAGTTAACTTGTTCGACCGTAAGCGCACGATCACGGCGGTTTTTCTCTCACCTCCGCTACCATGCGTCGATCGCTGAGTGGGATCGCTCTTCTCTCCTCCTAAACCTCTGACCATTCAAGGGCACCCCTGATCAAGACTTAAACAGGAACACAAAAAATTACAGAGATAACCATATACACAAGATGCAGCAAAAATAATACTTCATTTCATTAATGGAAAATACCGAAATATGCTTACAACCAGAAATGGAAATAAACTAGCTGGGGTGATGGTAGCTTATCTCTGAGAAGAGATGTGTGGCTACATGCCTCTGAACTGTGTTACAATGAGGCTTGAAGGCCTATTTATTGTTGAGAAATAATGGAAAACCCTTCACATTCCAAAACCTAACCCTAGAA
>APFE031133304.1:124978-136673 GCA_000404065.3 Pinus taeda
ATTCCAAAACCTAACCCTATAAGATGAAACGCCAAATTGTGGGCCCCATTTTTGGGTAAGTTGGTACATCAACTTCCCGGGGTCGCGAATTGGTCGTGTTATCTCCGTTTGACGCGCATGATAGCCTGTTGGAAAGATCTCTCTGAGGACTACGACAGAAAAGATGACTTTTAAACAAAAAAAATCTTTGGCGGTAGATTTCCCAAAAAACGTCGTTTAGGGACTCAAAACAGCTTCAGAAGTTTAGGACCCGCAAAACTGCTAAAAATAGTAAATTGTACTATAATTAAGGAAACTAAAAAAACTGAAAGAAGCACAAGAGGGGATCCAAGTGGAATTATCGGGTGGCCACAATATCCACCTGGATCAACCCCGATCAATACCGATGGTTTTCCAGAGTGCGAGTCCCGCCTTTGTCCTTTAGCGCTTTTTGTTTTTCTGCCCGCGGTTCTCCGGCTCCCAACGTGACCGAGTGCTTAAGGCTCTCCCATTTTGGCCCTATTTGCCTATTGTTGCGCGATAAGCACTAATCGCGCATCAACATCACCTCCTTTTCTCGATCCAGGGCTCCTATGGGTTGTTTTGACCTCCCACGCAGTCTCCATGGGTCTCGGTCAGCGCGCTTTGACCGAGGTCCTCGTCGTTCCGCACTAGTTGCCATGGCCACTGGTTCAAGGCATTTTTTGATCGCTATTTTTGGAATTTCCAAGGATTTGTTCAACTCGATACAGTTAAGGTTCTTGATAGTCTTTTGTGGATCCGATTCGGATCACAGCCTCCCTACTGAAAAAGCTTTTGGACCACCAAAATTTGGTTTTCTTCAAGCACCGATTAAGTGAAGAAATTGTTGTCTCACTTGTCCAATCTCAATCCACTTCGCACTGCTCGGTTTCAAACCCTTAAGTCCAATCCCGAGGTATTCCACTTGTCCACTACGTGTTGTCCTTACCTTCCTGTCCAGCACTGTGTCTTCCTGTAACTCATTAAGGTATTCAGGTAACAGGTCATCAATAGAAGGTAATTGACTCTGCTCTTCAAGGTCCTCAACCATTAAAGGTTCAAACAACCTCAAGCAATCTGCGTTCATGACTGAGTAGATGTGCATGTAAGCTGGTAGATCAAGGCGAAATAATTCTCACCAATTTTCTCAAGTATCCTGAAGGGTCCATACCTGATAGGTTTTAGCTTTTTACCTTCACCTTGCATTTTGTCCTTGCTGATATACAGCCAGACTTGGTCTCCAACTCGAAAACTATGCTCCATCTGATGCTTATCATGCCTAGCCTTGTAATTGGCCTAGCTATTTTCCAGTTGTTCCTATACTGCCTGGTGGATCTCCTGGATCTGTTCAATGAATCTAGTTGCCTTGTCCACATCATTGTGTTTATCAACCATGGTATCTTTACCAAAGACAAAATCCAAAGGAGACCTTGGCATGAAACCAAAACATGTCTCAAAAGGGGATCTCTGTGTAGAAGAGTGTTTGGCTCTATTGTAATCATGCTGCACATAGCTCAAGTGCTCATCCCAAAGCTTAGGATGTTTGCTGCAATATCCTCTCAGTAACTGGATCATTTTCCTGTTAACTACTTATGTCTGGCCATCTATTTGTGGATGACAAGTTGTGATTTTCTTTAATTTGGTGTCCATTAGTTCCCACAGACTTGACCAAAACTTCCCCACAAATCGGGTGTCTCGATCAAATACAATAGAAGTGGGTAATCCAAAATGAACCCATACATGTTCAAAGAATAATTTTGCAGTTTGTTTAGCTGTAATCTGTTTACTACAGGGTATCAAAATACACATTTTGTTGAACCTGTCCACAACAACATATAGATAATCATGACCCTTTCTAGATTTAGGCAGTCCTTCGACAAAATCCATGGAAATTCTTTCCCAAGGGTGAGAAGGAACTGGCAAGGGAGTGTACAAACCTAGTTTTCTATTGTTGGGCTTGCTTTTAGCACACATAGCACACCCGTTTACATATCTAGAAACTGTCTAATTCATTTTTGGCCAATAGTAGAACCTTTGTAGCTGTGTAACTATTTTACTTACCCCAAAGTGACCTGATATAAGAGAAGTGTGTGCTTCCCTAATTATCTTTACTCTCTCAGTTTGTGGAATGCAGAGTTTCCCACAATGATATAACAGTCGATCCTTCACATGATAGTCCAATTCTTCTACTCTTTTGCCTTGACTCAAAGTTGAATATACATCTTTAAAGTCCATATCCTAAGCATATTGTTCTATGTAGCTTTCATGCAGCACAGAATTATGCGTAAGTAGCATAGATGCATTTATAATGGTTCTAGATAACATGTCTGCAACCTTGTTATGTATTCCCTTTTTATATCTGATGAATAAATGAAACTGTTGTAGAAACCCCACCCATCTGTAATGTCTTGATTGGTGCAATTTAGTTTGGGAGTGTAGGTATTGAAGTGGCTGATGATCAGTATGTATTACTGTTTCCTTTCCCATTAAGTAATGTTTCCACTTTTTCACATTCTGAACTAATGCATACAATTCTTTATCATAGGTAGGATAGTTAACTACTGCGGGATTAAAAGTCTTAGGATGATAACATATGGGTTTATCGTGCTGTGTCAACACTGCTCCCATGGCATAGTTACTGGCATCAGTTTGGATCTCAAATGGTCTTTGTAGATCTGGCAGTGCTAGTACAGGTGTTGTACTAATCTTTTCTTTCAAGGTGTCGAAGGATTTCTGCTGTTTTCCTCCCCACTGAAACACCTTGTTCAATCCTGTCAAAGCATGCAAGGGAGATGAAATTGAGGAAAAGTTTGAAATGAACTTCCTCCAATATTGTGCTGCTCCTAAGAAGATTCTCACTTCTGTAGCAGATTTGGGTTTAGGCCAGTTCATGATGACTGCCACTTTAGAGGGATCTATTTTCAATTCACCTCCCCCTACTATATGACCCAAATAATTTAGAGAGGTTTTGCCAAATTCACATTTGGAGAGTTTAACATAAAGTTTTATCTTCTCAAAACATATAATGTTTGCTTAACATGATTTAAATGTTCTTCCCACGTTTTACTAAAAATCAAAATATCATCCAGATACACAATAACAAAATCATCAAGAAAAGGTCTGAGTACATCATTCATTAATCTCATGAAAGTAGCAGGGGCATTGGTAAAGCCAAAAGGCATAACTAACCATTCATACAATCCCTGCTTTGTTTTGAAAGTAGTCTTCCATGCATCTTGCTCTGCAACTCTGACTTGATGGTATCCACTGTGCAAATCCAGCTTGGTGAAATAAATAGCTTCCTTCAATTGATCTCAAAAGATCATCTATGCGAGGAAGGGGTTAACAATTTTTTATTGTTATCTTATTCAATGCTCGGTAATCAATGCACGTTCTACACAAGCCATCTTTCTTTCTCACCAGAATGATTGGCGACCCACATCGTGATGTGCTAGGCCTGATGAACCCTTTCTCTAGCAACTCCTGCACCTGCTTCTTGATTTCAGCATTCTCTAAGCAGACAACCTTTTATACATGTGGCTGCAATGATTGTTTCATCTCCCGAGTCTAACCCCAAATCTCTCTGAATAGCTGCAACAGTCTTCTTCTTCCTACCCTCAGACTTCTTAGGTCTCAGCTCTGGATGCAGAATCCAACAATGCTCATCATCATGCCCCTCCTTTTTACAGTGAGTGCATGAATCTTTTCCTTTTTGTGCAGTGTTAGCATTCCTTGCTTTCCACTTCTACTTTCTTTTATCCTTGCTCTTGCTTACAGTGGGTTGGGATGGTCCCCCAACTTTTGGATTTCCATTCTTTCCTCTAGCTTCTAGATGAGTAGCTTGTACAGATACTTCATCTATACTAGTGGGATTAAACATGAGGATGGTATGCCTCATTTAGCTGTGTAGACCACCAATGTACTTCAAAAGAGTTTCTGGTGAGTCTAATGAGATACCCAACATCAATGCTCTCTTTCTGAATTCTTGAGTATACCCTTGTACACTTTTCCCTTTCATCTACCGAAGAGATTGCCAACTCATCATGACTTGTTGCATGTAGGGCAATGGATAGAACTGCTTTTTGATTGCAGCAACAAATTCACTCCAGATAGAAATGGTCTTACCATGTATTTTCATATCAGCTTGGGTTCTGCCTTCCCACCAAACCAAGGCAGTGCCTCCTAGTCGTAGGCTTGCCAACTGAATCTTACTCTTGTCTGAGTCTATGTTCTGTACTCTGCAATACACATCAATTTGTCTAATCCAATTGTCCAACTTTTCATCATTTAGCTCTCCATCATATACAGACAAATCAAATTTAACATCCAGCTTAATCAAGGTTGATTTCTTATTATGCACAAGGCTACTAGGAGGTGTAGGAAAGCTTTCTTCTTTCCCCTTTCCTTTGGAGTGGTCATGGGAATGAGATTCATCTTCTTCTTTATCTTGCTTAGAGCCCGATGAATCTTCATCCTTATGCTTTCTGAAGTCCCTATACATTTCTTCTACCATAAACTTTATAGCTAGGAAACTCTCTATGAACTGGGGGTCCGGCCCTATAGAACCTTCTTCTGACATTGTCTTCCGAGAATAGACTCTCCCAATTTTAGGATTATTTTCCACCAACTCTCCTTCTCCTAATTTGAGCTTTGATCTAGTGAGCATTCACAGCTAAACCAACACAAGCTTGTCTAACCTTACAGCCTAAAAATCTAATACCACTTGATTTGATAATCACCCTATGAGTAACCTCAGTTGAATATTTATTAAACAAAAGGTATTACAGACTCATGTGCCAGTGTGTTTTCTATGTTATTGAAACAACAGATCGATCAGATTGCCAATACACGGACATTTAAATGGAAAGACAGTAGAGAAATACAGTAAGCAACACTAAGACACAAACAATTTTTAATAAGGATTTCACCCTATTCTCCAGGGCTACGTCTCCAGTCCAACTTCAGTGGCGGCCTTGTTTTATTGTGTCTTACAGCAGAGGAATTACAATACAAGGACTCAATGTGAGTTCTCCTGAAGCAGATTTTTCTTGGCAAGGTGGTTCTTGGATTCCCCAAGCCACTCGAAGTACACAGGCTCTTGTTCTTCCTACCAGCTCTATGACCATTGGTCTACAGTGGAAAGAGCCAACTGTGATGCTCAATCTAGACAGATTCCTCTATGGGAAGGCTTGAATCTTCAAGCTTTCTGGTGCTCGACGCTGCCTGTGGTCAGCTCGACCCTCTTTCTCCTCTGCTTGGATTTACTGTTCTCTGTGTTCAGTCCTCCTCTCAAGGTTCACTGTTCACTGTCTCTCTGGTCACTTGGACTCCTCTCCAAATCCTCCAACGAATTCGACTGTCTCCATTCATGGCTTTAACCATTTGATCCCTATGCCTATTTAGTTCCTCTCCCACCTGTGTCGATTCACCTTCTGCAGTTGTGCTTGGAGTTCCCTGCTCAACATCAGCATCAACGCTCAAGGAGTGCCACGTGTCCCCATATAACTGGTGCCAGCATGCTTCGTCGGCTCGTTTCTTCGGTTATGTCATGGATATGTTCTTTCTCCACCGTGGCAGTCAAACGGATTCCAAATCCTTTTAAATCGCAGCTTAATTCCCTATCGATTCTGTTTCTTTCTATCGAGTGCAATCTCAGTCGTCCGATCTGGGCTCCTCCAGATCCAACGTCATACGCACGTTGAGCGCAGTTGACTTTCTCGACCGTTAGCATGCGATCACGGCGGTTTTTCTCTTACCTCCGCTGTCATGTTGCGATCGCTAAGTGGGATCACTCCGCTCTCCTCCAAAACCTCTTACCATTCAAGGGCACCCCAATCAATACCCTGGTTTTCCAGAGCGCAAGTCTCGCCTTTGTCCTTTAGCACTTTTTGTTTCTCCGCTCGCAGTTCTTCGGCTCCCAATGTGACCGAGTGCTTAAGGCTCCCCCATTTTGGCCCTGTTCGCCTAGCGATGTGCGATAAGTGCTAATTGCACATCAAAATTGTCTCCTTTTCCCGATCCAGGGCTCCTAGGGGCTGTTTTGACCTCCCGCGCAGTCTCTATGGGCCTCAATCAGTGCACTTTGACCAAGGTCCTCTTCGTTCCACGCCAGTTGCCATGGCCACTGGTTCAAGGTGTTTTTTGATCGTTGTTTTTGGAATTTACAAGGATTTGTTCAACTTGATACAGTCAAGGTTCTTGACAGTCTTTTGTGGATCCGATTCAGATCATGTATCCACTGACTACATTAAAATAATCAAGGATAATTTAAGGAAAGATATAATATATCATATGATTAATTTCACATCTTGTAGGCAAGTATCATCCATTCAGTCATCTCTTGAATAAGGATATTACCTTTAAATAGACTGAGAAGTGTCAAGAAGCTTTTCAATAGCTAAAAGACTACCTAGCATCACCAAAAACATTGGTGCCATCAATTAAGGGTAGACCATTGATATTGTACATCTCCATTACATTAACAAAACTAAGAGCTCTCCCGACATAGTATGATGACAATAGGAAAGAGAGACATATATTATATCAATGGAACCCTAGTGGGTTGTGAGCTAAATTACACACCATTAAAGTGAGCATGCTTAGTAGTCATATTTTCTTGTCAGAAGCTTAGACACTACATGTTGAAACAACAAATGAAGCTCAATTTAAAGGTTGATACGCTCACGTATCTCTTGTTTAATGAAACTCTAACAAGGTGTATGATTGTGTGGGTCATGATATTAAGTGAATTTAGTATCAAATATGTGGATCATAAATCTATTAAGGTACATGTTATTACAAATTAGTTGGTTGAAATGCCAATGTATGCAGAGAATCCCTTAGTGTCTGAGTTACCTAATGAATCAATATTTTATATCACAACTACACGTAAGTGGGAATTATACCTTGATGGTACTTATACTCCGCATGGATTAGGTTCAAGTGTATTTTGTATCACACACCCATTGTGATTGTATATGGAAATCATATAGGATAGCATTACCATGTACAAATAACATAATGGAATATGAGACTCTCATTATAGGAGCAAGGATGACATTTAGTAGCACATCAAAGAGATTCAAGTTTATGGATATTCTTAATTAGTCATCTAACAAGTTAATTATGAGTACTAAATAAAACATGAAAAAATAATTCCTTATAAAAATAATTATTGATAGTTTCAAGTAATACTTCTTTGACATTACTTTTGAGTAGGTACCAAGACTAAAAAAATAGAGTTTTCAATACAAAGGGAACCATGGGATCTCTATTGACATGCCTAATAACAATCATTAATATGATTTCCCAATCAAGCAATTATTTGTTTTAGCTTTCAAAGTCCCTAATACTGAGCTTGTGTGTCAAATTGTTGGCCCTAATTCATCTTGGTACAAATATATTTATACATACCTTCATGATAATATTCTACCACCACATCTTACTAACGCTCAAAAGAAAACATCCATTCATCATTCATCCCTCTCTTTTATGCTTGACAATATGTTATATAAAATAGGTCTCAGTGGTACCCTCCTTAGATGTCTCAACTCACATGAGACTAATACCATATTACTCGAGATACACTAATAAATATATGTTTTACACTCTAGTGATCCAACCCTAGATAAGAAATTACTTAGAATAGGTTATTATTTTCCCACTATAGAACAATATGCTTCACAATATAGTAATAAATGTCTACAGTGTCAGCAACATGGACATTTGATACATGTGACAGTAGAAGAGCTTCAATTAATTACTACACCATTGTCACTCTCACAATTGGGACTCAATATCATAAGAAAAATTCATCCTACCTCATGAAATAGGTTTAAATTCATAATCATTGCCACTGAGTATCTTATGAAGTGGATCGAAGCCATTTCTCTCATGTATATTATTGGGAAACAAATATTGAAATTCATCTTGAACTATATCGTTTGTAGATATAGTGTCCCACAAGATATTATTATTGACAATCGTACACCATTAAAAAATATTGATGTTAATGAGATTTTCCATAAATTCCATATCCAACACTACTTCTTCACCTTGTATTATCCACAAGGTAATGGGAAATCTAAGGAATCTAACAAAACCATTATAAAAATCCTCAAAAATAGAATTAATGAAGCTAGTCATGATTAGCACTCACAACTTAATCTTCCCTTATGGGTTGATCTCGCTAGTATCCACACTCCCACAAGTGCCACCACATACTCTCTCATTTATGGTACTCAAGTTGTTTTTCCTATTGAGGTTGAGATTCCATCCCTATAGATATCCTTACATAACTTGGTTTATACTGAAGAATACGGAGTTTCCAAATTGCATGAGCTATAACTATTAGACGAATGGAGACTCAATGCATTGAACCATTTACAAGCTTACCAAAACACCTTCATCATAACTACAATAAGAAGATCAAGAGAATAAATTTATAGGATGGAGACGTAGTCCTTAAGGAAAATTAGAAGCGCCTATCAAATACAAAGAACAAGAGAAAATTTGAACCTAACTGGTTGGACATTTTTTCATCATTGCCAGTTGTGGTACAAGAACATATCAATAGAAACCATCTTAAGAAATGATAAATGTCGCTCAAAGAGTATCCTAATTAAAAAACCATTAGTAAATAGAAATAATTTTTCCTATTGTGAAAACCACTTTAGTGGCGCCTTGGATAAGTATCATGGTGAAAACATGTTCTGCAACCACCATGTGTAGTGGGATTCATTCATCATCTATCAGGTTTTCTAGACTTCCATAATAACTCTTCTATCTTCATCCATTATAAAAATTCATCTCATCCATAATAAATATGTAACACATATCCATCTATCACGCCATCATAGCTTGGAAATATCATTTCCTATTCCCTAATAAGTCCATTTCATTATCCCCACAATAAATTTGTGTGTCTATCCCATAATAATAGTCCTTACCTAACTGGGGGCATCCTTTTATACTTGGTCAACAGATTGGATCCATATCACATATCTCTTACAAAATTTGTAATAATCCATCATTCACCAAACCAAAATAAATCAAGAATGAAATCTCACCTCACTTCATCTCACTGTCACTTAGACTAGGACATTTAAACTAGACAACAAACTAAGAATCATGTAAAGCATAGACTTGTCATGAAAATCAAAGAAGAAGGAAACATTACAACTAAATTAGTCTAATAGTCAACATATCCATTACCTAAGCGTCATAAAAATATATTACATAGACTTCTCATGCCTTAATAGATATATCCTTCCTACAATAGGCATAGTCTAAACATTATCCAATATCAAAATACTCGTGGCGAGAAACATAATGGTTGTTGTATGTTCGGTCAATTGTTATTTTTCTTTATTTGATTTATCTTTTGCTTCCTTCTAACAATCACTCAAAGGCATCTTGATCTTTTAATATCATGGTGATCCTAGAGGAATATAGGATGGAGCATGGTTTTTACTTTCATATGTTGTGTTTATGGATGTTCTTGTAATACTTCCATCATTGATTACTTTCCTTATATACGTTGGAATAGATTTTAGCATAACATTCCTCCTCTTTCATATTAGGTAATTTATACATTTTACGCATTAGGACTACCATGCTTCAAATGACTATCTTCTACACATGGTTTCGACAAGGTTATAGTATGTTTGGTATGAACATGGATATTCCTTCTTATTTTTAGAGTCATAGTCCTATGCAAAGGATACATTGTCACCCTAGTTCTTCATACTTTGGTTCATAGTTTCCATTTTCTATATGAAATCAAGGGTTTCTCTCTATATCGATTTGAATATAACTACAAGAAATATCATATATAAAGTTGTTTTTCCATCATATCTTGAATTAATCATATCCTAGCATTACATCGAATTTTATCCTATCACTATCATTTTTCGAACCATAAAATTTATGATCCAGGTGGATATTGGAGGCCACCTACCTATTCCACTTGGACCACCACCATTGTTTCTTTCATTTTTTCAGTTTCCTTATTTGTAGCACAATTTACTATTTTTGGTAGTTTTTTGAGTCCTGGACTTCCAGAGCCATTTTGAGGCCCTAAACGACATTTTTTGGGAAAATAAGAGCAACATGGTTTTGGACCATGACGCAAACCATGTTGCACACTCAAAAGTTGTAGTCCTCAGATATATATTTCTAATGAGGTATTGTGCGCATCAAACAGAGATCGTATGCCAAAGTTACGACCCCGGGAAGTTGATGTACCAATTTACCCGAACGGGGCCCATAGTTTGGCACTTCATCTCCTAGAGTTAAGTTTTTAGATGTTTAGGGTTTTCCATTGTTTCTCAATAATAAATAGGCCTTGGACCCTCATTGCAACATAGTTTAGGGCCAGGTAGTTGCCACATCTCTTCTCAGAGATAAGCTACTATTGCCCGAGCTAGTCTTATTTCCATTATGTTTGTAAGCATATTTCAGTGTTTGATATTAATGAAATGAAGTGTTCTTTCTACTGCACCTTTTTATTTATGGTTATATCTATAATTTTTTGTGTTCCTGTTTAAATTTGGTTCGGTGGTATCAAAGCAGTATGCTCTTTCTCTGTTTTTCTTTGCATGTCCCTAGTGAGGTCGGGATATAAGGAGTTAGGGCTTGAACTGGTCAAACCTTTACAAGACCAGCATCACAAATATCAATGACCTCCCATGGTAAATGAAAAGAAAAATGAGGGGGAAGCAGATCCTATCAAAATCTTGCTCGAAGAAGCCCTCAAGCAATAGAGGAACGCGATGATGGACAACATTGCCCAAATCCTTCAGCAGCTACCCAAGGTCGATGCATCTACTTCTAGCAACTACTCTGGAAGTGCCACACCCTTTAAGGTACAAGTTAACTTTGACATTCCCATATTTCAGGGTCAGATAGATGCAGACATTGTAGATAAATGGTTAAATCTGCTAGAAGGATATTTTTTTGTTCATGATTTTTCCAGCCGGGAAAAGATCACTTTTTCACTTCTCAAAGTAGCCCCCCACAGTAAGGATTGGTGGGAAACCTACTATGAGCAGAAGGATGAAAGTACAAACTCATTGTTTTCAGAAGCACCCACTTGGAACTCATTCCGGGATGCCATCAAGGAGTAGTACTACCCTATCAGAAGCTATGACGATAAATACATAAAGTGGACAACACCACGACAAGGAAGGGACCAAGATGTGTTATATTTTACCAATGTTTTTAACACCCTTCGCACAAAGTTGGGTATCAAGGATTCTAAGAAGCATTTGGTTCTCAAGTACTATGGCTACCTACATAAGTACATCCAGGATGAGATGGAGTTCCTAGACATCTCCTCGCTCGACACGGAATATTGATATGCCGTCAAGATCGAGAAAATGTTTAAACAGAAGAAGTGAGACTTTGGATCCATGAATCTGAAGCAAGGGAAAGGTGCCCCCAAACCACAGAACAACGGGTAAAGCCAAGGCAGGGCAGCCTAAGACAACCCACCAAAGCCGCAAGCAAATAACAACACTGCGAAGCCGAAAAAGGACACGAGAAAGTGGTGTGAGTTCCATAAGAGTTCCACTCACAACACAAGTGAGTGTCAGGCCAAGCAATCACTAGTGGCTGAGCTAAAGGCTTCAGAATTAAATGCATGTTTCGACTCTGAGTCATAACCCGACAAGGGGAATGACAAAGGGAAGCAGAT
>APFE031133304.1:146268-168283 GCA_000404065.3 Pinus taeda
CTCATAGACCATGATCCATATGTCTAAAAATAGACATAGTCTAAAAATAGACTTTGCGCCAAAAATAGCCTGTGGGCCCACTTAGTGAAGGCAACTTCTTTTCACTAAGCTCCATCATCTTGTTGCATTTTCAACACCTAATGCCACTATTTCCACTGCGAAGATCCAAAGGGAGGAACCCAAAGATCCAGAGGAAGAGGAGCATCTCTTCCACTCCTAGATATGGGTAAAGAGTTCCCCGCTACAATTCATTGTCGACAACGAGAGCCAAAAGAACCTCATTTCGGCAGAGGTCATGAAGCGGTTGGGCTTACCGACCACAGCACATCCACAACCATACACCATCAGGTGGCTTAACCAAGGACGGGATCTTCACGTGAGCCAGGAATGTCGCCTTCCATACAGCATTAGGCCCTTCATGGATGAGGTATTATGTGACGTTTCTCCCCTTGATGTTTGTGATGTATTATTAGGCCAACCATACTTATGGAAGCGACATGTTGTGTAAGTCAATGCTTCATGTTGTTATTGTTACTTTGGGAAATAATTTGTACAAGATACCAGAGGTAGCACCTCCTATTGCCATCTCTTTGGTTACTGTGAAATAATTCAGTAAGCTCATTTCCAAAACTGAGAAATTCATTTTCCTGATGATACGCCCTCAGGGAAAGAAGAAAATGGTGGCCACGACCTCCAGATAGGGCCCCTCCGCATGACAACAACAGATGGACAAGGTCGTGGAGGAGTACAAGGACATCTTCACCTCCCCCGCAGGAGTGCCTCTGCACTTTCAGGTCAAGCACTCCATCGATTTGACCCCAGGTGCGCCACTGTCCAATGGACCAATCTATCGGCACTCCATTTTAGAGAACGATAAAATAAAGAGACCGATTTAGGAGGTGCTGCAAAAAGGTCACATTCGGTCGAGTTCATCACCTTGTGGGAGCCCTATCGTGTTGGTACAGAAGAAGGATGGGACTTCGAGACTATGTATTGACTATCGGGCACTGAACAAGATCATTGTCTAGAATAGTTACCCGATCCCACAGATTGATGACCTTCTTGACTAACTGAAGGGGGGGAAAATATTTCAACACTATCCACTTGAAATCAAGATATCACTAGGTACCATTCGAACCCTCCAATGTGTGGAACACTACTTTCAAAGCCAATGAGGGCCTTTTCAAATGGTTGGTTACGCCTTTTGGGTTGATGAATGCTCCTACAACCTTCATGAGGCTGATGGATGACATCTTGCAGCCATTCACCAACTTGTAGTGGTATACTGATCCAAGTGGATATTGGTGGCCATCCACAAATTCCACTTGGACTCCCACCATTATTTCTTTCAGTTTTTCAGTTTCCTTATTTGTAGTACAATTTACTATTTTTGGCAGTTTTTCGGGTCCTAAACTTCTGGAGCCGTTTTGAGGCCCTAAACGATGTTTTTTTGGAAAACTGGGAGCAACATGGATCCATGGACTAATATTTCTAATTATAAAATTGTATTCCTCAAATAGATCATTCTAACGAGGTATTGTGTGCGTAAAACGGAGATCGTATACCAAAGTTATGACCGCGGGAAGATGTACCAATTTATTCAAAACGGGGCCCATAGTTTGGCACTTCATCTCCTAGGTGTTATATGGAATTTATACCTATGGATAAGTACATTTTCCCTAAGTGGGTAGTTACACTTAGAACAACAGAAAGAAAGTGGTTTAACCTTTTCCTATAATAGATAGATGAGATGAAGGAACCTACTTGTGATCTTTCGCTTCCTTTTATCTCCTTTGAATTCCTCTCGTTGCTCTCGCTTGAACTGGATTCGCTTAATTAGTACCTGTCAATAGAAACAGAAGACAACAATGATCAAAGTGTACGATCTTTCTACTATAAACAAATGGAATCGACAACATTTGAACATATATTCATCATATATATAAAAAAGAATATGGGAAAAGGAACAAACAACTTTATTAATTGATAGAAGGAGGAGTTACACCCAATGCAGCTCGATCCCATGTCACTCATCCATCTTAGTCCAAACCCTCATCACACCAATAGCACATCAATCCAGTAGCATAACATTACTTGACAATGATTTCAAGTCTCAAACCAACAATATTTCACTACAATATCCAAATTCCAACCCCTCATCACTATGATGAGTGGTCAATTTATAGGGAAATGTAAGTGGTTTTGTCATAAATTGGGCATTGAATGGTTTTCCAAAATTGGAGTTAGTTTCCATGGAGAAAGGGATGAGAGGATAGACGGATAATTGGTCCATAGCCTATCCAAAGTTGACCTCATAGGATGAGATAAGAGATGGGAATCCTTCTAGAATGCTCTAGAATCCAGGAATATTCCCAAAATCCTATGCCAATTTCATTCATTCTCACCCAATGCAGGTCAAAGTGGGCCTAAGTGCATTACAGTGTAGGCCTGAATGGGCCTACTTGCTCTACAGCGCAGTTAACCCCGACCAAGCTACACTAGTGTCCTGAGGAGGCATTTCAATAGGGTTTCAAGCTAGGAAATTTTCATGGATGGAAGCATTCAATTTGATGACTTCCCTAGGGCATGTAACAACTGAATTAGGGTTTGATGAGCCCTAATTGTACTGATTTTATTGTCGAGGGTGATGTGCCCAAATAGACCTATAACATTTTCCCCCTAAAGCATGAAGTCAAAAATGATAATGTCTTGTGATATGATTTACGATGTGATGAGGAGGATCTGAAGCAAATGGTGACCTGCATAGATTACAATACATAATATCATGATATGTTTGAATTTTTCATGAATTTCTTAGGGACAGCATACCCATGCTCAACATATAAACTTTTCATTACATGTACATAAATCATATAGTTGCCAATAGATATAGATCCATGATAGGATGACCATCTATGTATGATCTAGAATTTATCCAGGATAAAGAATGAAACGTATTACAGACTCATGTGCATGGACGTGCCTATGTTACTTTATGCAATGGATCGATAAGATTGCAAAATACATAGACACTGAGGTAATCAGAGAAAACATAATAGTCAAACATGTACACAAAACAAGTTTAATAAGGAGTTCACCCAATGCTCTTGGGCTACGTCTCCCAGTCCAGACCTTTAGTGATGGCCTTTCCATTATGTTTTCAAGTAGAGTTTTAAAACAGTGAGCTCGATTCGAGTCTCACTAACAGAATGGAGTCAGTAGGAATGGAGTGCACAAACTCTCCTTACTGAAACTCGACCTCTGAGGGTCACAGTAGCATGACAAGCCTATACCGAGGAACTTGCTTGAATCTCTCAAGCCTTCAATGGAGTACACACACTCTCTGGCTCTGTCTGGCTCGATGTTGCCTTCAGGTCAGCTCGGCTTCTACTCTCTGTTCTTTGCTATTAGCTTTCTGTGTCTATGTTTGTTGCCTCTCTGTATACTGCTTTTTCTGCTTCTGTAGTTCATGGCTTTAAAGCCAGTTTGCTCTTTGGCTGCTCGTTTCTGCTTCCCGGCCTTCTGGTTTCCTTTCCTCTCTCCATTCAAATTCCTCTGCTTTGCGTCATCATCACTAGGTAACGCCTTGCAGGGAGGTGGCCACCTGTTTGCTAACAAACTGGGTGTCAATTTCCCTGAATCATATTCGAATGGTCGTTAAATCTGTTTGCTTCAAGATCACCCACGAACACGAATCATTTGCCAACTCATCATCCATGTCTGATGTCAAATCCTTGTCATCTTGCTTTTTTGACCTGTCAAATCCAATCGTTTATCGGGATGCATCTTTGTTGTTGATCTGGACCCCCTAGATCCTACAGTCGTCCTTTGTATCGGGCAGACAAGTTGCACAATGTTTACCCGTCCGATGTGAGCGGTTTTCTCTCTCTTCCACCGAACGCTTGTCGCTCGATGTGTGGCACCAGGCAGGACTCAGTCAAAATTGCTTACTACCCCGAAGCCTTCTGATATCCTGCCGATTTTGGGGAATTCCACACTATGGAACTGAAACACTTACTTTTTCAAGTTTTATAGCATTTTCGGGTCCGAGAGTTTCAGAGCTTTCCTTCACTAAGGGGGATTCCCTACAATACGCGATTAGTGCTAATCACTTATCAGAATCCACCTCTGTTTCCTGAATTAGCCTCCAGTTTTGCTAGTTTTGTGCCATTGCGCTTTACCATGGGCCAACGGTCTGCATGCTTGACCAAGGGTCCTCGTTTCTCTGCTCTGGCCACAACTACAATTGTTACGAAGATTCATTCTGATAGCTTCAATCTTTTCTTGGACTTGAATATTTTAGCATAATTTGAAAGAGTCATGAAAACTTAGAGAGTTTTAGAATCCAATTTGGATCACGACCTTCCCACTGAAAAATCTTTTGGACCACCAAAAGTTGGTTTTCTTTCAAGCATCAATCAAGTGAGGGTATTGCTTCCTCACTTGCTCAATTTCTATCCATTTCGCACTGCTTGGTTTTGAACCTTCAAGTCCGATCCTGAGGTACTCAACATCCCCTCTGCATGTAGTTCTTACCTTCCTGTCCGGAACTATATCCTCCTGCAACTCATTAAGATATTCAGGTAACAGATCATCAATAGAAGGCAACTGACTTTTCTCTTCAAGATCTTCAATTAATGAAGGTTCAAATAATCTCAAGTTGTCTGCATTAATAACTAAGTAGATGTGCATGTAAGCTGGTAGATCAAGGTGAAAAGCATTCTCACCAATTTTCTCAAGTATCTTGAAAGGTCCATACCTTATTGGCTTCAGCTTCTTACCTTCACCTTGCATCTTGTCTTTGCTAATATACAGCCACACTTGGTCACCAACTTGGAAACTATGCTCCATCTGATGCTTGTCATGCCTTGCCTTGTACTTGGCTTGGCACTTTTCCAGTTGTTCTTGTACTGCCTAGTGAATATCTTGATTTGTTCAATGACCTTGGTTGCTTTGTCCACATCACTGTGTCCATCAACTCCTATGTCTTTACTAAAGACAAAATCCAAGGGAGACCTTAGTGTGAAACCAAAACAGGTCTCAAAAGGAGATCTTTGTGTAGAAGAATGTTTAGCTCGGTTGTAAGCATGCTACACATAGCATAAATGTTCATCTCAAAGTTTGGGATGCTTGCTGCAATAGCCTTTGAGAAACTGGATCACTGTCCTGTTGACCACTTCTGTTTGACCATCTGTTTGCGGATGAAAATTTTGCTTTTCTTCAGCCCAGTGTCCATCAATTCCCACAATCTTGACCAAAATTTCCCAACAAATCGAGTATCTCGATAAGATATTATGGAAGTAGGTAATCAAAAATGAACCCATACATGTTGAAAGAACAACTTTGCAATTTGTTCAGCAGTTATCTATTTGCTACAAGGTATTAAAATACACATTTTGCTAAACTAATCCACAACAACATATAAATAGTCATGACCTTTCCTAGATTTAGGCAATCCTCCAACAAAGTGTATGGAAACACTTTCCCAAGGATGAGAAGGAATTGGTAGTGGAGTGTACAAACCTAGTTTTCTATTGTTGGGCTTGCTTTTAGCACACATGGTACACCCTCTTACATATCTATAAACTGTCTCATTCATTGGCCCTCACCCGACCCACCCGAACGAGTTCACAAAAACGCCCTCGCCCGACCCGCCCGAGCGAGTTCACACGCACGCCCTCAAATGACTAACCGAAATGAAGGGACAAGGGAGAGCCGGGCAAACGAGCTGCACGAATGTGAACAAAGCCATTCTCGGGTCACAACTTAGCATTTTTTGATACGAGCTCATTCGCCCAGGTGCGCCCTTGCTCGACCCACCCGAACGAGTTGACACGGACACCCTCAAACGACCTGCACGAACGAGTTTACATGGGTGCCCACACAACTGAAATGAAGGGGCAAGGGAGAGCTGTGCAAACGAGCTGCACAAACGTGCACAAAGCTAACCTTGGGTCACAACTTAGCATTTTTGATACGGGCTTGTTCGCCTGGGCACGCCCTCGCCCGACCCACCCTGTAAGGCCTCCGGAGATGTGTGATGGTTGGGCGGCGGGCGACCGGGCGCGCACACACGAGCGAGTGGTTGTGCGATGCGATGGAGGCTGTGTACGACTGAACGATGGAGTGAATGACCGGTCATGCAAGCGATGGAGAACCGTGCGATGAAGGAAGTGCGACGATATGCGAGCTTGGTGAAATGACTAAGTCATGGAGCGTTGGCTTATACCCATCCTTGGAGCATTTGCGGTGGAGGGTTGGCCGACCAGCGATGGTGGTGTGGCCGACTATGAAGAGCGCCCAAACGATGCGTGTGAAGGGGTGTGTGGGTGGTCAGCTGGGCATCCCACCCACACCCAACGATGGGTATATACACTTGTTGGTGGAGCGTTCAAAACTCATTCGAACAACAAACATTCGATCTTCACTCTTGGAAGAGAAGCACTTGTGCGCAGATTTGAGGAGAGATGAGCGCATAGCTCATGCGCTCTCCTTGGTGGAACACACTTGGTGGAAACACTCTTGGTGAGAGGTGAACACGTTGGGCAAGATGTGCCCGGGGTGATCGTGCGGAGGTGTTGGTTGTGCGACGACTTGGCGTGGGTGTCTTGGCGACTCGGGTGAGCGCTCGCCCATCGTGCAAGTGTGCACGAAGACTTGTTGGAGTGTTGGGTTGTGAACGGAGGTGTGTCTCGGTTGGAGGTGCCCATGTGTGGCGACTTGGAGGTGTGCCCAAGTTGGGCAAATGACATGACGATGCGACAAGGTGAATGAAGGTTTGGTTAGTCGTGCGGCGACCGTGCGGAGGTGCCAACGAGCTGGGCAACCAAGTTTGCCGATGTTGTGGAAATTTGGCTAAGTGTAAATTTGGGGTTTCCCAAGATTTAACTTGTGCATTGTAAAAGTGAAGATTGTATAATATATTGATATCAGGCAGACTCATATTGCAGGGAGTTGCCCCTCCCTTTATACTATTGTGCATTTCTCTTGTATAATGCTATTGATAATGAATGTGTATGGGTGTTCATTGGTATAAGGGCACATTAATAATACTTGGTAATGAAAATAAAACTAAGTATGGATTGTTAAGGCGTAGTCTACATTCGTAAGTATAGGTGAAAAGAAAACGGTTGGTAGTGTTGCACATCGCCAGCACAGTTGAAAGACCACCGTAAGCTTGGGGGCATGACAGTTGGTATCAGAGCTCGGTTGGAGCTGGTTAGAGCAAGGTTGCTCGTGACGAAGTGATAGTGGAAGCAGGTACTTGCAGGTGAAGGAAGCTAGTTTCACATACAAGTGGAACAAGGGTTGGTTCATGGTTGCAGGGAGAACCTAGTGAATGGTGAAGAGTCAAGAAGGATGTCTATCTTACAGGAAATGGGTTTTTCAACCTTCAAGGAATTTGAAGGGAGTCTACTTGAAGAATCAAGGGAGGAAAGGCTTGTTCAAATCAAAGGATTCTCTTCGTGCCTTGGTCAAGAAAGGGATTTCTGACGGGAATAGGGATGAAGCCTATTGACTTGCGAAGGAAGTGGACTTGTTTGATGCAGAACTCAAGGAATTGGAGATAAGGCAAGAATTGATTTGAAAGAAGTGGGAATGGCTAACTCTTGAGGAAAAACATTCCATAGCTTTGACTCATAAGGAGAAGGCTGCAGAATGCAATGAAAAGGAAGAGGAAGCCGTGATAGTTGAATATGTTGCAAACATGATCATGATGGAGTTTGGACTTGAGATTGATCAAGTTGGACCAGGATCGTGCATTTTGCAGACATGGATGGATGAGGAGACTCACATGAAGGAACCTCATGATGATGATGATGTAATTACTATTGATACTTGTGTTTCATTTGAGCATTTGGTAGAGGGACCGTATGCAGGGAAGGCCAAAGCGAGTTTGATGATGCTAGGGAGCATCTTACCATGGATGACTATGATGAGACTTTGTATGGAGAAACAAGGATTTTTTATTGTTGCAGGACTTGTTGGGGTTGTTTGTGACCTTATGGTAGAAGGTACAAAGGCTCGTGACAAGGGTGGAACTTGATGATCGTTGTGGAGGAATGGGTCATGCTTTAGCCACATGGCTAAGTGCCCAGCATGACTCATGGACAGATTGGAGGAGGGCACACACTTGAGTTGCTTGGGTGGACTTCCCATGGCCGAGACCAAGAGCAAGTCTTGGTGGACACTTTGGTGGAGGAGCTATGATGGAGAGACTCATGTGATGATGATATGGTTGGGTTACCGAGTTCACTAAACCAAATATTATAGACATGGATGGGGATGACCGACTGTTGTGATGGGTCTACTTGGTTGGACTACATGGCAACTTAGTCATGGACATCAGGTTGGAGACATGGAGCTTGGCAGTCTTATGCAGGGACATTATGTGGGAGCACTTGTAGAGGTGTCACTTTTGGGCATCCAATGAGGAGTGCCAAAGTAGGGATGTTGTGCAGATGGGTTTGCTAGTGTGACATGGAGACT
Organism: Pinus taeda; assembly: GCA_000404065.3. Classification (NCBI taxonomy): domain Eukaryota; kingdom Viridiplantae; phylum Streptophyta; class Pinopsida; order Pinales; family Pinaceae; genus Pinus; species Pinus taeda. The sequence goes on from APFE031133304.1 coordinate 154,759, forward strand.
TATACTTATGATTCTATGGAGAGGTTGTGCACTCTTGTACAACAAGGCCACGGACTTGGATGGAATTGTGAGCAGACTATGGAGCATTCTTACTACATGGAGAGTTGAGGCATCTTGCAGAGACCTTTGGGCCGAGACTTGTATGCCTGCTGAGATGTTGGTTGGGGATGGCTTATGGAGCTCATGATGACATGAGATTGTTGTGACTTTTGGGGACTTCATATATGGTGGACTTAGAGGATCTGATGCATTGAGGAGCTGAGGTTAGAGACTTTGATGCAGGATGGGGTGCATACTTTCAAGTACATGCATGGGTATGGCTTCAAAGGGTGACTTGATGTGGAGGATCGATATGAGACACTTTGGAGTGATGGAGTTATGACGACGATGATGCCTTGGTGGAAACACTTGGGCATGGGTTGAGCCAAGACTCAACTACTTTTGACACATGGGAGCTGATTGATCTATGATCATGGGCAGCACATGGATAGATGAGACAGGTGTATGCTTGTTTCTATGGCAGACTTGAGGGATGACACATTGCAGAGATGATGGAGGTTGCTTCATTGACATGGATGTGGCACACCGAGAGTTGGAGTTTGATGAGACGGTCTCTTCATATTGAGGAGGCACACATATGGATGATGTTGGGATAGATGTGGCTAATTTCATGCAGCACATTGGCACCAAACATCATGGACATCATGTTGCGGATGAGATGAGGGCTACTTCATGGACCTGAGCATGGTTTACTTATGACGATGGATTCTTGATCGAGTTTAGGATGTGACAAGATGTTTTGAGAAACTACTGATGGTGGCATGAGGATGTCCATTCTCATAGTTTGAGCGTGATGGTTGGATTAGCTACCCGACTAGTTCAAACATGGGGGAGCTCAATGTACAAAATGATGTTACTGTTGGGTCAACATGTTGGCACATGGCAGGGATGTGTTAGCATTGTGTTGGAGTATCATGGCAGCATTTCACATGAGGACGACACATGATGAGGTCGACACGATATGTTGCAGTGGGCATGTAGCTTGAGATGGAGGGGCCAGCCTTCCATGATGGAGCAGCATGTGGAGATTGTGACATGGTGGTTGATGATCATGGATTGAGATGACTTCCGATGTATTACATACCGATAGGTGCATACCTTGGTATGGTTATCTTGGTGATGGACAGTTGCCGAGGTGAGACATGGTGGAGATGGTAGTTCTACATATGTTGCAATGATGGTTGCAATATGTGGAGGAGTTGACATCATAGATGATCTTGGTGGATGGTTACCAAGATGGTATGTTGTCGAGGACGACAACGATTTTAGGTGGAGGAGGATGTAAGGCCTCCAGATATGTGCGACAGTTGGGCGTCAGGCAATCGGGCACGCGCACACGGGCAAGTGGTTGTGCTATGCGACGGAGGTCATGCACGACCGAACGACGGAGCAAACGACCAGTCATGCGAGTGATGGAGAACCGTAGGACGAAGGAAGTGCGACGATATGCGAGCTTGGTGAAATGACTAAGGCATGGAGCGTTGGCTTATACCCATCCTTGGAGTGTTTTTGGTGGACGGTTGGCCGACAAGCGATGGTGGTGTGGCCGACTATGAAGAGTGCCCAAACAATGCGTGTGAAGGGGTGTGTGGATGGTCGGTTGGGCAGCCCACCCACACCCAACGATGGGTATATACACTTGTTGGTGGAGCGTTCAAAACTCATTCGAACAACACACATTCGATCTTCGCTCTTGGAAGAGTAGCACTTGTGCATAGATTTGAGGAGAGATGAGCGCATAGCTCATGTGCTCTCCTTGGTGGAACGCACTTGGTGGAAATGCTCTTGGTGAGAGGTGAACGCGTTGAGCAAGACGTGCCCGGGGTGATCGTGCGGAGGTGTTGGTTGTGCGACGACTTGGCATGGGTGTCTTGGCGACTCGGGTGAGCGCCCGCCCATCGTGTAAGTGTGCACGAAGACTTGTTGGAGTGTTGGGTTTGAACGGAGGTGTGTCTCGGTTGGAGGCGCCTGTGTGTGGCAACTTGGAGGTGCACCCAAGTGTGTGCTTCTCGAATTATCTTTACTCTTTTAATTTGTGGAATGCATAGCTTCCCACAATGATACAAGAGTTGGTCCTTAATATGATAATCCAATACTTCTACTTGTTTTCCTTGACTCAAAGTTGCATATACATCTTTAAAATCTATATCTTGAGCATATTGTTCAATGTAGCTTTCATGCAATACTGAATTATGCTTAAAGTATAGTAGATGCATTTATAATTGGTCTAGATAACATATCTGCAACTTTATTGTGTATGCCTTTCTTATATCTGATGACTAAATGAAACTATTATAGAAAACCCATCCATCTATAGTGTCTTGATTGCTGCAACTTAGTTTGGGAGTGTAGATGTTGAAGTGGTTGATGATCACTATGTATAATTGTCTCTTTGCCCATTAAGTAATGTTTCCACTTTTTCACACTCTGTACTAATGCATACAATTCTTTATCATATGTGGGATAGTTAAATACTGTAGAATTAAATGTCTCAAAATGATAACATATGGGTTTACCATGTTGCATCAACACTACTCCCATGGCATACTCACTGGCATCTGTTTCAATATCAAATGGTCTTTGAAGATTAGGCAGTGCTAGTACTGGTGCTATACTAATCTTTTCTTTCAAGGTGTCAAAGGCTTTCTGTTGTGTGCCTCCCCATTGAAACACCTTGTTCAATCCTGTTAAAGCATGTAAGGGAGCTGCAATTAAGGAAAAGTTATAAATAGACTTTCTCCAATATTGTGCTACTCCTAAGAAGCTTCTAACCTTTATAGCAGATTTGGGCTTATGCCAGTTTACAATGACTGCAACCTTAGAGGGATCTATCTTCAATTCACCACCCCCTACTATATGTCCCAAATAATTCAAAGATGTTTTGCCAAATTCACATTTTGAGAGTTTAACATAAAGTTTTTCTCTTTTTAAAAACATCCAATGTCTGCTTAACATGCTTTAAATGGTTCATCCCATGTTTTTCTAAAATATAAGAATGTCATCCAGATATACAATAACAAAATCATCAAGAAAAGGTCTGAGTACATCATTCATTACTCTCATGAAAGTAGCAGGAGCATTAGTTAAGCCAAAAGGCATAACCAGCCACTCATACAATCCTTGCTTTGTTTTGAAAGAAGTCTTCCATGCATCTTGTTCTGCGACTCTGACCTGATGATAGCCTCTATGCAAATCCAACTTGGAAAAATAAACAGCCTCTTTGAACTGATCTAATAGATCATCTATGTAAGGAAGGGGATAACTATTTTTTATCGTTATCTTATTCAGTGCTCAGTAATCAATGCACATTCTCCATGAGACATCTTTCCTTTTCACCAAACCGATTGGAGACCCGCATGGTGATATGCTAGGTCTGATGAACCCCTTCTCAAGGAACTTCTGTACCTATTTCTTGATTTCTGCATTCTCTAAAGAGGACAACCTTTTATACCTATGGCTGCGATTGTTGCTTCATCTCCTGAGTCTGGCCCCAAATCTTTTTGAATAGCTGCAGTAGTATTCTTCTTCTTGCCCTTGAACTTCTTAGATTTCAGCTCCGGATGCAAAATCCAACAGTGTTCATCATCATGCCCATCCTTCTTACAGTGAGTGCATGAAGTCTTGTTTTTCTGTACAGTGTTTGTCTTCCTCTCTTTCCATTTTTGCTTGCTTTTCTCCTTATTTTTGCTTGCAGTGGGTTGGGATGGTCCCCCAACTTCTGGGTTCCCATTCTTACCTCTAACTTCGAGATGTGTAGCCTGAACAGATACTTCATCTATACTAGTGGGATTAAACATGAGGATAGTGTGCCTCATGTAGTTGTGTAGACCACCTATATACTTCAACAGAGTCTCAGGCGAGTCTATAGAAATTCCTAGAATCAAAGCTCTTTTCCTAGATTCTTGGGTGTAACCTTGTACACTTTTCCCTTTTAGTTGTCGAAGAGTTTGCCAGCTCATCATGGCTTGCTGCATGTAGGCTAGTGGATAGAATTGATTTTTAATTGCAGAAACAAATTCACTCCAAATAGAAAGAATCTTACCATGTTTCTTCATGTTAGCTTGTGTCCTACCTTCCCACCATACCAAGGCAGTGCCTCCAAGGCGTAGGCTGGCTAGTTGAATCTTACTCTTGTCTGATTCAATGCTCTGCACTCTGCAATAAACATCAATCTGTCTGATCCAATTATCCAACTTCTCTGCATTCAATTCTCCATCATATATTGGTAAATCAAATTTAACATCTAATTTAATTTAGGAGGCATGAGAAATTTTTCTTCTTTCCCTTTGCCTTTAGAGTGGTCATGGAGGAGAGGTTCTTCTACTCCTTTATCTTGTTTGGAGCTTGATGCATCTTCATCTCTATGTTTCTTATAGTCCCTATACATTTGCTCCACCATGGATTTTAGGGTCATAAAACTATCCATGAACTAGGGGTCTAATTCCAAAGGATTTTCTCCTGACATTTTCATCTTAGAATAGACTCTTCCAATTTCTGGGTTAGTTTCAGCCAATTCTCCTTCTCCTAATTTAAGCTTTGATCTAGTTAGCATTCAACAACAAAATCTAGCACAAGCTTGTCTAACCTTAATTAAGTTGAGCTCTGATACCACTTGATCTGGAATTTATCCAGGATAAAGAATGAAAGGTATTACAGACTCATGTGCATTGATGTGCCTATGTTACTTTATACAATGGATCGATAAGATTGCAAAATACATAGACACTGAGGCAATCAGAGAAAACATAACAGTCAAACATGTACACAAAACAAGTTTATTAAGGAGTTCACCCAATGCTCCTGGGCTACGTCTCCTAGTCCAGCCTTTCAGTGGTGGCCTCTTTATTATGTTTTCGAGCAGAGTTTTACAACATTGAGCTCGATTCGAGTCTCACTAACAGAATGGAGTCAGTAGGATTGGAGTGCACAGACTCTCCTTACTGAAACTTGACCTCTGAGGGTCACAGTAGTATGACAAGCCTATACTGAGGAGCTTGCTTGAACCTCTCAAGCCTTCAATGGAGTACACAGACTCTCTGACTCTCTCTGGCTCTATCTGGCTCAATGCTACCTTCAGGTCAGCTTGGCTTCTACTCTCGTTCTCTACTATTAGCTTTCTGCATCTCTATGTGTTGCCTCTCTGTATGCTGCTTTTTCTGCTTCTATCAATTCATGGCTTTAAATCCAGTCTGCTCTTTGACTGCTCGTTTCTGCTTCCTGGCCTTCTAGTTTCCTTTCCTCTATCCTTTTGAATTCCTCTACTCTGCATCATCATCACTGGGTAACACCTTGCAAGGAGGTGGCCACCTGTTTGATAACGAACTTGGTGTCAGTTTCCCTGAATCATATTCAAATGGCTGTTAAATCTGTTTGCTTGAAGATCGCCCATGAACACGAATTGTTTGCCAACTCATCAACCACGTCGGATGTCAAATCCCTGTCATCTTGCTTTTTTGACCTATCAAATCCGTTCGATCATCGGGACGCATCTCCGCCATTGATCTGGACCCCCCAAATCCTATAGTCGTCCTTCATATCAAGCGGACAAGTCGCACGACGTTTACCCATCCAATGTGGGCAGTTTTCTCTCTCTTCCGCCGGACATGTGTCGCTCAATGTGTGGCATCAGGCAGGACTCAGTCAAAACTACTTACCACCTCGAAGCCTTCCGATATCCTGCCGGTTTTAGGGAATCCCGGGCTACGGAACTGAAACAGTTACTTTTCTAAGTTTTATACCATTTTCGGGTCTGTGTGTTTGGGAGATTTCCTTCACTAAGGGGGACGCTCTGTGATACGCGATCAATGCTTTGTGTATCAGAATCCACCTCCGTTTCCCGAATTAGCCTCCGGTTTTGCTAGTTTTGTGCCATTGCGCTTTACCATGGGCCAATGGTCTACACGCTTGACCGAGGGTCCTCGTTGCTCCACTCTAGCCACAACTGCAATTGTTATGAGGATTCCTTCTGATAGCTTTGATCTTTTCTTGGACTTGAATATTTTAGCATAATTTGAAATAGTCATGAAAACTTAGAGAGTTTTAGGATCCAATTCGTATTAGTGTAAAGCCATCATACATATGATTTAGTACTCTCCTGAATTTACAGCCCAGATGGATGAAACTAGATCTGGGGTCTTCTATCTCATCCAATTGTTTACTCAAGTACAAGTCTAACCATGTGAAAATGTGATCTGAAGTCGAACATGGGAAGACAACGTCTGATTACTAGCCAATGTTGTAAGATGTTAACATACATGAGAGAAATCACTGATAATGTTAATGATTCTCAAGGTACCACAGTACATTTTGCATGGTGTGAATAGATGTTTTGATGTCGAACACCATACAAATTCTTTCGGTCAAACGCTTGTGATGTCAACCTGTTGCTGGAAGCAAGAAAATTGCCATTGTTGTATGCAAGCCTCAAGGTACTGGAAGAGTGTTTCTAAGTCAACGTCTTGGATAATGTGTTGATGTCTGATAAGAAGCAACTCGTCATAGGAGGGCCTTGATGTGTCCCCCATCAACGACACAAAAAGAGTGTAATGATTTTGAAGACAGAATGTGACTGATGACACAATTTTCAGGAATGGCGGTCATGAAAATGAAGGTTTATGAGTATTGCAAAGGATGAAGTTTACTAAGTGACTTCTCTTGAACATGTCGACGAAATTGAATGAATTAGTAGCATTGACCCAAAACCAAAGTGATGGATGGTGTGATAGACCATAGGTATGATAACCATCAAGCAGATAACCCAACCCAAACAGTCACAAAGATGAAGTGAAAGTGTCATGTTTAAGAGTGACTTGCTACCATAAAGTGATTTATCTGTTTTTCCATTTTCTGCAGTCATTGCTGACTAGTACCTTTTTATTATTTTAAACAATCTTGAGGAGGATAACATATGCTTGTAGTATAATTCCACCTTTCGGGTGAATCCATCGCTATGTGATGTTTTAACGAGTCTAGCAAAGGTGAAACTCGGTCTTGTCATGATGGACAAGTTTGTCGCTATTTGATGCTTTAATGATAATGAGAACTCGGTCCTTTTCATATTTAGAGAGTTTGAAAAGGGAAAAAAAGAAAACTCCACAAGTTATTTTTCGCAAATTTGTCTCTCAAGTTTGAAAAAATGTAAAATAATACAAGAGAGAACCTATTGACCATGTTCGATCAACGTATTCCTTTTTTGTAAGTAATCTATCTCGGTCTGGAAATGGGTTAAACTTATATTGAGTAGACGTTGTTTCCAATCTGTTTACAAGCTAAAAAGGATAAGCGTCTGGAAATATTTTCGTGTTTAAAGAGTTGGAAAAGAGCTTGAAAGAAGACCCCTATTTTTATTTTCTTTTAATGAGTCAAAAAAGGAAAATACTCATCGATCTTTTCATTTTTTTACGATTCAGAAAAGAGCTTAAAGGTGACTCTTCCTAAAGGAATGAGTGGTGTCTAGGATAGCAACTGGTTCCGCTGATGTTGGTCTCAAAACATGTTGATTTATGTGAAGAGGTTGTCTAACAAGACCACTCATTGCAACTATTCCTCAAAAAGGGTAAAACAACCAAGTGAAAGCGTATGGTCAGCCAAGTAGATAGTGATGATGGAAGGAGAAAAACCAAGGCTCAGCTAATAGAAGAGGCTGACAGAATGGCAATCACGAGGGTTAAAATGGAGATGGGTTCATTTCTACACATGATTGAATCATAGGGAACTATGCTTGGATTCAGTTTCATGTTTACACAAGCTTGAAATGAAAAACTATGCTTGGATTCAATTTCATTTTTACACAAGTTGGGTTCATTTTTACACAAGCTTGAACCATGAAAAAGCTATGCTTAAGATTGGTTTACATGCCCCTGACTCAATTCTAGGTGCATGCACCCAAGCTTCATTGCATTCACCTAAGTAGACTACTCGTGGCTATGAGGTGGATGGAATGAAGGTTCATATATGAGATCAAGTGAAATACTCAACTTGGGATTTTACAAGATCTATTTAAAGACTCGAATTGGGAATTTGCTCCAGGGGACCTTGTTTCATATTCTAATGAGCTTGACACAAGACAAGGAACTCTACTCAAATTCCTTGTTTCATTTTCTAATGAGATTGACACAAGACAAGGGGCTATGCTCTAGGTCCTGTTTCATTTTTTATTGAGGTTGACACATTAAAAGAACTATCCTCATATTCCTTATTTCATTTTTTAACGAGCTTGACACAAGACAAGGAACTATGCTCATACCCTTTGTTTCATTTTTTAACAAGGTTGACACAAGACCAGGAACTATCCTCATGATTCCTTGATCACGACCCATAAGAGGTCATGACTTCCAAGAGGTTCTCATTAGATGGGAGAATAATGCTCTAGAAGGGATACGTAGCAAAGAATCCATTAGAGAGATTTGGTTCCAATGACCCCAGTACATAATGCACAACATCACGGAATTGATCGTTAGTTGATGTAGGCATGGAATGAGTTGCCACATAATTGATCCATGGTAGGGAAGATACCATTGGGACAAAAGTACCATTTTTGGAATATGGTTGACTGGAAGCCATATTTGGGCCGGGAAATGAAAGCTGGTCAATGGTGACAATTATGCCTTCGTGTGGGAAACACATCACTCAAAGAGTGTTGAAACAATAGCTCCCATGTCATAAACATAGTCGCACCCAAGAAGTAAATTGTAATCTAAAGGGCCTAGGACTACCATCACACTGAGATAAACAATTTTTCCTCCCAAAGTAATAGGAAAATGAGGAAGGATCTCTAATGGTTGACTGGTTCCTCTGTTAAAAGCCAACAAATTCTGGGTAATAGGCCCAAGTGGCGGTGAACCGAGCGCCTGCCAACCAGTAGAGGAAAGGATACTTACAGATGCACCTTCATCTATAATAGTGCCAACTACAATCATATTATAAACATGTACTATGATATAGAAAGTGACATAAGAAGGAAGATGGAATCCTACCAGTCAATTCCAATTAAAGGAAGTGACTAGACTACTTGGAGGGGGTATCGTAAGAATGGGAGAATTGCCCCCTTGAGCTACGAGAATGGGAGGATTTTCCTCCTGTCTTGATGGAAAAAGAGGGTTGCCTCCAAGCTCATTGGAATCTGAATAAACGAAAAGAACCTGAGTGGTATCATTCTCACTCTCTATGGGAAAGGTATGATTAACTGAAGTTGAAATCGGCTCAACTGTCTCCTCGACCTGTGATTGGTCAAGTATAGACTCATGGGATTCACATTCAGAGAGAGTGGGTTCAACCGATGGTTGATTTGGGTCAATCACTTCATCAACTAGAGAAGGATTAAGGGAGTGTCTCTTGTAACCAGATGGAAGTCACTACGGAGAAGCATGACGGTTATCCAACACTTTTTGGGTTTCATCCAGATAGGGACAAAGATGAATAGGGTGATTCCTTTCGCATAACCTACATGGAAACTTAACTTACCCTTCTTTCCATGAACTTTACTACCACTAGTTGATGGTGTGTCACCAGCATGATCTCCAGAAGTTGATGACGCAGGATGATGTGAACGAGAAGACCATTCTTCTAAGATCTGAGGAATACTAGAACAATTTCGAATAAGATGGTCTCATGTATTGTTGGGCATGGAATCCCCCCCCAGGCATGTTTTAGGGCTTAAAGCCAAAGTTTTGACCAACTTTGTGGTAAAGCTCTGCGAATTGTGGGCGTGGGGCGAGAAAGTATGATAGAGTCACATGGTTATCCACCCTAGTTTTGTAATGTAATTTCGACTGGATAGACCTACCCATGGTCTGTGGACCATTGGACTGTATAAATAGAGTGGGGCTCTAAGTAGATAGAAGATAAGAGAGAGGGAAGATTCTAAGTAACTAAGTGAAGTGTGTCCTGGGTTGTAGAGTAGGAGAAGGCTTTGCAGCTGAGTGTGCAGAGTCCTAGTAGTCCGCAGCTGAGTGCGTGGACCCCTGCAGCTAAGTGCGCAGGGTGGAGTCATGTTTGTAACCAAGGAAGGAATTAATAAAGAGAATTTTTTTTATCATTTTGTGTATCTATTCTTGGGTTAATGAATGATTGATATAATTTGCAAATATATTGTTTATTTACTGCATGCACCTATATGAATGGTTTATGTTGTTGAGTATAACTTAAAGCACGCAAGTAGGCTAAAATAATCAACTAACATTGGAATACCAGTAAGATCTTGGGTAATAATGTAGGGCATGATGCTCAGCCCCTAGGTAAGGATGCGCGAAGGCAGCATATCGAGTTACGAAGTAGGAGAAAGTGTGCGAAGCAACCTGCGCGCAGGGTCAAACCGTGAACCACTTGAACTCATCAGACATCTCCAAGTTGTGGAAACCTGGTTCTAGCACCCTCCCATACTACTTCGGGTGAGACCTCAGTCTGCACTCTACGAACTATTGCCTAGAGGGCCAGTAGTACCAGGATTTGTTTGGCTAAATTAACTCTGAACCTGGGTTAGGCCCCAATAAGCCAACAAATGGTTCTGTTGCTAGGACTGGGATCTGCATAGAGATGTCCGATGTCATATCACTGGAATCCAATAAAGAAAGGAATTGAAGAGTGTTTGGATAGGAAGATGCATGAATTCGCAGCGTAGGAAAATAAGAATCTGCGATTATCAAAGGAAGAGTGGTTAGATTGCTACTTATATACGGAAATCTATGAAATTTTCTTTGCAGCCTTCCCCTCTGAGTTGTACGAGTGGCTCATGAAGTTAGCAGATAGTCAAGGAAGGTGTAGGCTCGAAAAACCTATTGTGTGGACTCCAGAGTTAGTGCACAGACTGGAAGCATCGAAAGATAAGATTGTGCACATTGTGGATCACTAGCTCGATCAAATTATAGGAGGATTTATCACCAATTTCACGGTAGATACTTCAGTAAGTTATAGCAAGGCAGAACAACACTTCCTCAAAGGACCACGAGGTAAGTATGTTAAATCCTTGAACAGTTGGATTAAAATGGTACTATGTGAAAAGTAGGTTATGCGAAAGAATTGATGTTTGGGGCTATGTGGAGTGGGAGGATCTACAGAAACGAAGGTAGCACAGAACTAGAAACTAGCCCCTTGATTTCACCTCCGCGAGAAAGCGAGGAAGAGCTTGAAAAGGTCTCACTAAGAAGTGTGATCAGTTTGATAAAGCAGCAAATTCCATGCATACCACTTCCACCTGCACCACCTCCAGTATCACCATCTTCACCCCTATCTTCGCCCACACCACCTCCGCCACCACCACAATTCAAGATGGCAAGCATGATAAAGTTGCTGGTGTTCAAAGGAGTAGGGAATGAAGATCCAGACCAGTTTTGGTTCGTGGTAAGGGTTGTATGGGGAAGCACAGGGAGTCACGGATGACAATATAAAGAAAGCAACACTGGTCAGCACTTTGCAGGATCGCGCACTGACTTGGTACATTAAGCACTCCAATGAAAATCCAAATGCAGGTATCGCAGATATCCAAGCTGCGCTAAACAAGGAATTTAACAGGCCAAAATCAGAGACACGGTTGATCATCGGATTTAAGGAAATCTCGATGCTTCCAGATGAGAGCCCCTAGGAGCTGGATCAGAGACTGAAGTGTATGATTCATGAAGCTAACATGACCTTAATGGATAGGCAACATCATGCATGGTTTGTAGCATCACTAATGCTGCATCTAAGGAACGCGCTGTCACAGTAGAAACTATCCACTCAAGTCGAGGCCTTGGAGATTGCAATAAGACTACACGAGACCCTGATATAAGATCCTAACCTGGGAGTTCAACAGATCCATGCTTATTTGAAAAACTTGTGCCTTGAGATACAAAGTTTGAAACAAGACAGGACAACTCACCCAGAAGTGCACGAGGAGGTATGGTGCATAAAATGCAAAGACCAGGGACATGACAAGGACCATTGTCCAGTCTTCACAAACTACCTGACAGGAGGAGGACCAATGCCATTGAGACCAGAGGAAAAAGCAGGACCGAACACAGCACCTGCATTATGGTGCATAATTTGTTAGATAGGAGGGAAGCATGCTACAGATAACTAGCATCTATTACAGAAGTATAAGCAGAGTTCCAAGCAGTTGTTCTGTAATTTTTGCAAGTCAATAGGCCATGATGAGTGCACCTGTAGAAGTTATGAACTGATGATGGATTAGACTCCTACCTACAGAGTTCAGACTGAAACACAGGCCCTCAATAAAAATGTAGGGATGGCATGCACTGGATTTTAGGGGCGCAGACGAGGTCGAGGTGGAATGGGACCAAGAAGAGGTTGCGAACAACTGATATGTTACAATTGTAAAGGACCAGGGCATTATGCCCGTGATTGTACAAATCCAATGATACCATTGTAGGTTAGTCGTGGAAAGAATATAACACAACCCAACATTCTCCCACATGTTGTTTTCTTTCCACAGGGGGCCACAGGAGAGCTTTGTCATTTATCCAGCCCTGAAACGCCCATTCTTTCTCTACACCAAGAGAACTTCTCAGAGCTCACATATTTTGTCAATGCATCTGCAATATTATTCAAAGTGTCCACCTTTACTAGCAACACCTTTTTGTCTTCTATCATTTCATCACAAAGTGATACTGAACATCAATGTGCTTTGTCTTTGAATGATAAGCAGGGTTCTTTGCCAAGAAAATTTCACTTTGGCTATCATATTCTATCCTTATAGCTCCCTATACTAACCCCATACTTGAACACAACCTCTGCAACCAAACAGCTTCCTTGCTTGCATGAGTGGCTGCCATGTATTCTGCCTCTGTAGTTGATAGTGCCACTACAGATTGTTTATTACTCATCCAACTTACTGCACCTCCAAACAGGTTAAACACATACCCACTTGTAGATCTTCTCTGATCCAGATCTCTAGCCCAATCTGCATCAACAAAGCCACGAATATCTAATACTCTGTCCAATCCTGGTCTTCCTTGGTAACACAAACCATAATCACTAGTGCCATGCAAATACCTAAAAACCCGCTTCACTATTGTCCAGTGCTCCTTCCCTAGTTTTGACATAAACCTGTTCAATACTCCCACTGCATGTGACATTTCTGGTCTAGTACAGACCATCACATACATCAGGATATTGACTACACTTGCATATGGAACACATGACATATCCTCTTCCTCTTCTTGTGTCTTGGGACACTGTTCAACAGATAACTTTACACCTACAGGAATAGGAACCTTCATCGGTTTACTATCCTGCATATTAAACCTCTGCAATATTGTCTTGACATGCTTCCTATAGTTTAACAAGAGCTTCCTCTTTGTCCGATCTCTTTTAATTTCCATGCCCAAAATATAGTTTACAGCACCAATATCTTTCATGTCGAATTTGGAGGACAATTGGGTCTTCAAATCCTGGATAATTTCTTTGTCATTTCCAACCAGCAACATATCATCCAGATACAAGACCAAATAAATAACATGGTCACCAATTA
>APFE031133304.1:168303-222903 GCA_000404065.3 Pinus taeda
CCTTGGTGACTATTTTAACCCATACAAAGACTTCTTTAACTTGCATACCATTTCTTTCTTACCCTTCACCACAAAGCCTTCAGGTTTCTTCATGTAGATGTCCTCTTCCAGATCCCCATGAAGAAATGTTGTCTTCACATCCATCTATTCTACCTCAAAATCAAAAGCAACAGCAACAGATAAAAGTAATCTAATAGAAGTTATCTTGGAAACAGGAGAAAAAATATCACCAAAATCAATTCCAAACACCTGGGAATAACCTTTTTCTACCAACCGAGCTTTGTATTTCTCCTCCTTTCCTTCTGCATTTGTCTTCTTCTTGAACACCAATTTGCTACCAATGGATTTCCTTCAAGCCGGCAACACCACCATATCCCAAGCCTCATTTTTATGCAAAGATGCCATTTCATCAACCATGGCCTCTTTCTAGAGTTTTCCATCCTCTGAATCTACTGCTTCCTTCATAGTTCTTAGATCATCATCAGTAATAGATAAAGAAAAATTTGAACAGAAAGTAGATGGACCATACCTTTCTCACTGCCTTCTTTCTCGAATTGATCTTCTTACACTCGAAGTTTGTGGCTTTTCATCTTCTGATTCATCCTTTGCCGTAGAGTTGGATTCTTCCTCCTTTAGCTCAGACTCTATCTTCTCAGGTTCCTTTGGTTGGACTTCATGTTTAATAACATCTTTTACCTCTCTGAACACCACATCTTGGTTGTACACAAACTTCCTTGTTACTGGATTCCAAAGCTTATAACCCCTTAAACCATCCTTATACCCAATAAAGATGCACTTTTCAGATTTACTATCTAACTTGGTTCGTTTCTCCTTTGAAACATGTACATATGCATCACATCCAAATACCCTCAGATGTGAAAGAGAGGGTTTCTTACCAGTCCATACCTCTTGTGGCGTCTTATCCTCCAACATTGATGAAGGTGATTTGTTGACCAGGTAACATGTTGTCTCCACTGCCTCTGCCCAAAATTCATGTCCTATCTCGACACCACTGAGGATGCTTCTTGCCCCTTCCATCAATGTCTTGTTCATTCTTTCTGCAACTCCATTTTACTGAGGTGTATATGGATTAGTCTTTTATCATTCTATACCACACTTCTTACAGAATTCTTCAAATTCCTTACTACAAAACTCTCCACCATTATCTGTCCTCGGCACCTTTATCTTCTTCTCTATCTATTTTTCCACCAGAGCCTTAAATTCTTTAAACCTGTCAAAGACTTTAGATTTCTTCTTAAGGAAATATATCCATCTATTCCTTGAGAATTCATCTATAAATGATACATAGTACAGAGACTTACCCAGTGATGGAACCTTCATAGGTCCAAACACATCACTGTGCACAAGCTCTAATATATGTTTCAACCTCTTACCACTAGAGGGGAAACTCACCCGATTTTACTTCCCATATACACAATTTTCACAGAAATCAAAATCCAGAGAGCTATTACCCATACCTTCTACCATACCTTTACCATGAAGTATTCGAAGGACCTTCTCTCTAATATGTCCAAGCCTTTGATGCCATAACATGGTCTTCTCTCATGAGACCACTAGATTTTCTACTCCACTTTTAGGAACCACAGAACTGTTGCACCCATCAACAACAGTGCTACCTTTCAGCTTGTACAAAGTTCCAGTCCAAACTCCCTGCATCAATACCAGTGCTCCCCGAACCATCTTGCAGGTATCCTTCTCGAACACTATTTTTACACCTACATCATCCAGCTTGCTTACAGAAATCAGATTTCTGGCCAATGCAGGAATATGTAGAACACCCGGAAGTGTTCTAACCCTTCCACCTTGCAACTTCAACTTTACTTTTCTGTGACCAATGATTCTAGCTTTCCTATAATACCCTAAGAAGACATCACCACCATCATATTTCTCATACTCACAGAATCACTCTTTATGGGGAGTGAAGTGAAAGAATGCACCTAAGTCAATCAACCATGCCTCATGATCTACATGTGTACTTGAAGAAGCCAAGTACACATCCCCACCTTCATCTAAGGTGTTTTCGCCTTTGCAAAAGAAGCATCATCATATCCCTTTCCTTTGTCAGGAGCTTTAGATTTATAGTCCCTTTTGTAGTGCCCTTCCTTTCTGCATTTCCATCGCACCACCTTTGAGGTTTTCCTGGAGATTCAAATCTCCCTCTAGATTTAGATCTCCCACTCGATGACTTATTTTTGTTTATGTTCTGGGACTGTCCTCATACAGGCAAGGCATCACCATTATAGACCTCCATATTTTTCCATCTCATCTCCTCCATCAACAAGGATGAAAATATTTCATCAAACTACAAGGCAGTTGCATTACTACCTATTGCAATAACCAGACTATCCCACAAATCTAGTAGAGAACACAACAAACTAATGCACTTATCTTCATCTGAAATTTTGATATCAACAGATGATAACTGACTTACCATAGTATTAAATGCATTCAGATTCTCTGTCATCGAGTCTCCATCTTTCATCCTCAAGTTATACAGCTTTTTCTGTAGGAACAGTTTATTCACTAGAGACTTAGATTGGTATAAAGTCCCTAACTTGTCCCACAAAGCCTTTGCCGTAGCTTCCCCTCATACATTCAACAATACTAAATCTGAGACACACAATCATATTGTGCTCTTTGACTTTCGATCCAACTTCTTCCATTCTTCATCAGACACTCTCGTTGGTTTAGTACCTGGATCTATCATGATCCACTGATCTTTATCCACCAACAGATCCTCCATCTTGAGTTTCCATAACTCAAAACTGTAACCATTAAATTTATCGATCTCTCTCTTTCCACTGCTCACCATCTTCTTTCACAACCAAAATTGATCCTGCAAATCTACCACTGAACAGGGTCTACCATAGGCCCGAGTGAAACCCCTCAGCAACAAAGGCGTCCCCTTGAAGCCAAAACAACTTTGATACCAAATGTAGACTAGTCGTGGAAAGAATATAACACAACCCAAAAACCATCATGCTTATATTATACCCAGTTTGATCATGAGATAGAGGACTATCCCACACTGATAGCGAGGTTGTGCGATAAAGGAACACTCCAACCTCCCCCAACTCAGAACCTGCAAATGATGAGGTCTGAGCTGCGCAAGGAAGACCCAAATGTAAATATCATGCTCCGAAGTGGTATTACGACATGAGATGACAAAGGCAAGTAGCCCAAGGAGAGTGCCTAGGTTCAGAAGGCTCCAATAGAGGAACCAAAATTTGATTTGGAGCGTGCTAAGGAGACATTCATGGAAGCTAAGAAGAGCTTTGCGGATGCCTCCACTTCAGGAAGTAAAGACAAACTAGAACCGGAAATGGACCCATCAATGCTCACTACATTTTTGGAGACATGCATGAAGTTGTTGTGCGACAGCAAAGCTATGAAAAGGCTGCAAGAACTCATCACTAGATGTGTTGGAACCACGCCAGGAGAACCGCGTGTAGTCTGAAATCTCGGGAAACACACAATGCAACATGAAGAGAGATGAGATTGACCACACAGATCGAGGAATATGAAATGGATCAAGTGATTTTGGATATAGGATCAGACGCGAACATCCTGCCAAAGTAGAAATGGGAACGCATGGGAAGGCTTGTGCTGCAATGGTCTCCTATTCAATTGTGAATGGCGAACCAGCAAAAGATCCTACTTATGGGAGGATTGCGGGGAATAACGGTAGATATCAAAGGTGTGAGCACGCTTGCATATTTTGAGGTGATAGATATTGTTGATGACAACAATCCCTATCCCATGCTACTGGAAATAGATTGGGCCACTGACATGAATGGAGTGATAAATCTAAAGAAGCGCAAGATGATTTTTGATAAAAAAGTCACTGCGCGTAGTGCTACCTTTAAACCCTGTGGAAGGATCATGCTACACAGAGTCAGTTCCCGACTACGATAGCGACGACGATCTAGACTATATCTAAAAGATAATTGCACAGGAGCAAGACTGGGTAAATCCAACAGCAAATGGCAAAATCTCGTGGGAGCACAAAAGCTCCTGCACCTCAGATTCAGATGAGGAAATAGAGTGATGGCAAAACTGGTTACATGAGGTAACCATGCTCAACTGTAACATGATGACAAGGTCGTTGCGCTACATGGAAACATAGGTAAGAGATCTACCTATGTATGATGGGTTGAGCAAGGTAGATGATTTCCTAAACAAATTTGAAAGAGAAGTACTGGAACAGCAGTGTTTCGATGCTCTAAAATGGGTACTACGCACTAAGATTGCAAAATGGTGGGGTATGCATCAAGGAAGTTTTGAGGACTAGCATGAATGCAGAAGGATGATGTGCATGTGGTTTGGGATGCCTCAGATGAGGCTAATAGACAATTATGATGGACGGGATGATCCATGTGCACACCTCGCAAAATGGACCAAGGTCTATGGGGAAGAGCCACAACCTGAGTGGGTGCACTTGTTCTGTCATACACTAGATATCATACCCATGAATTGGTATACTGAGATGGAGCTCCGCCATGGCACAAGCGAATGGGATATCTTATGCGAAGGATTCATGTTAACCTTCATGTTTGAGGATCATTGGTGGGATATTGTTGATGATGCGCTAAAACCAGTAAAAGCAACTATCTTCAGGATACCCCAGGAGCCAATGGAAGTGCTTCAGCCAGAATGGGCGACCCAGTTGAGCTGCATGCTAGAGTGTTACAATGTAAATATTCAGGAGGATGACGAGGATCCACGAAAAATTAACATTCCAGAAACTGAAGGCTATCGCGAGGTTCAAGGACCATTGATTGAAGATCCTGAAATCACCGCACCACAAAAAATGAAGCAGGTAAACATTGGGAAGGAGGCTGAACCAAAGTATGCAACGCTCGGTGACTATCAAGATGATGCCATGGTGGATAATGTCGCTGAGATACTCCACGAGTACCAAGACTTATTCCCGACCAACGTTACAGACTTAAAGTGGATCTTTGGCAATTTATGGATGATGAAGATCACCCTAAAACCTGACGTGAAGCCTGTTAAGTAGAGGCCTTACCACTTGAATCCGAAGTACAAGGAAAAGGTCTGCGTAGAACTAGACAAAATGCTCGCAGCTGGAATTATTGAGCCAGTGGAAGAATCCAACTAGGTGAGCCCTATGGTAGTGCAAGAGAAAAAGTAGAAGGGTGAGATAAGAATATGCGTGGACCTCAGAAAGTTGAATGATGCCTGTGTACACGACCCCTAACCCCATTCACAGATAAAGTATTAGAACATTTCAGCGGGCAAGTGTGGAGCTATAAAAAGGGTCTCTTTCACCTCTAATTACCTCACATTAATTGTCAACCCAGGGACGACTTTTTATTTCAAGAGTGTACTCAGTCTGAGGCAGCTATTTACTCAACAGTAATTTTTTGCAGTATAGTGCTTAAAATACAAAAGTAAATGAATTCTTGGAAAGAAATCTAACAACAGCAAAACACCTTGAAGCCTAAATCATTCATTTGGAAAAATAAGCAATGTATCAGTCAAGGGTCCAGTAACAATAACTCATCCCTTTGGAAACTGATGTAACGAAAAGTAATAAAGGAACAGATCATCGATCTGGGGACTAGACAGCAAATGCCAATGCCCACTACAGTTTCAGATCGTTCTACACAATAAAGCAATCAATAATGTAAATAACAAAAAATGGAACGGCAAATATGAAATGGAACAACAACTAAGAAATGGAATAGCAAGAAACTGAAATGTTCTAAACTAAATCATTCACTCAAACAACCATCAATCAAGGATACAGTAGCAATAACTCATTCCTCTAGATATTGATGCAATTGAAATCAAACCGGAACAAGACAATCAATCTAGGAACGAGGAAGCAATAACCAATGTTCTCTACAGTTGACAGTCCTGCTTTAAAGCAATTAAAAGGAAATCAAAATTGAAATAAAGCTACTATGGAAAGTAAACTAGGAAAACTCTCTAAAAGCAAACTATTGCAATTAATCAACAGAAATGAACAACAAAGTAAATGGGCAGCAAACTATAATTAAAGGAATCTGAACAACAAACTCTAATTAATGGAAATGAATAGCAGTCTTTACTCTAAGAATAAATTGGACAACACATGGAAACAGAACAGCATTGATTAATGATAGAATATGAAACAACGCTGGAAAGCCAAATACAAATGCATAATAACTTAACACAGGCACACATTAATAGTAATCTGAGTCTGATACCGCAAGTATTAATCCTGGTTAGAAATGGTAACAATTACAATTCATAATGGAACCACAATGTCAATTGAATAGCAATCGTATGAAGTATAAACCATAGACAAATACGGTAATACCAGCTTAAGAAGGTTACAGCTTGATTACTCAGATTACTGATTCAAGTTGATAAGAAAAACCACGCATAAACCAAAGAGATAATATACAGAAGCAGCACAATCCACTGGAGGTTGGGCCCTTAGCCGCCAGCAGATGCTGCAGTGTTACTTCAAGATCAAAGATGGAATGGCAACCAGATTTATGTTAAAATATCAAAGCAAAGTTACAGTGGATTACAACAAGAAATATCTCCATCTCTTAGCCATTATCCATTCTCTCTACCATCCTCAATTCTGAATCTCTAATTCATCCTCAATTCCATCATTCGAATCCCTCCCAAAGTCATTCCCATCTCTGATCTCTGTTTTCATTTAAATAGAGGGATCAGAGAGCAGTTACAATAGAGATAAGTACACCATGATTCTATTACAAAATTGGATTGTTCCCAACCAATTGATCAACAAGAAGATATATTTCCATCTATCTTTCAACAAGAGAAGGGGAATTTGGCTTTGCAGCTGAGATTCGGAAAACGACCGCAACAACAAATCTGAGAAAGGCGTGCTCAAAGAACCCTGTGTTTCTCTCAGTACAAGCCGAATTTCGGCAAACCGTTCTTTACTAAAGTTAATTGGGTCCGTTTTGGACAAAACCCATGTTCCGGATTTTCCATATTCTTCTTCATTTCCTCAGCATTACAACCGAAAAACTGTCACTTCTTATTCCAGCGAATTTCTGAGTTGGCAGATTTAATGGTCAAATCTTCAATCTAGAAATTATCTTGAAGGTTAAAAATGGTAAATAATGTTACAACTAATTTATTGAAACTATCATTGATAAAATCATTCATAATCATCAATTTATCAGAAATAAAGGAAGATAAATAATATTCATCCATAAGAGCATAAATCATTTATAATGGATTTAAATGATAAATTATAACAAATGATATAATAGAGAAGAGTGAAAATGGATGAAATAAGTGTTACAAAGTGGTCGTATTCACGGCCCAACACACCCCCACACCAAATATATTGCATGTCCTCATGCAACAAAAACTGAATATGTTGCATGTTCTCATGCACCCAAAGACAAAACCCATGTGTTGACCAAGCAATAAAATTTGTTCATCTCAGCTCATAAAATGGATAGAATAAATGAATTCTTCCTCAATTAATGAATATTCAATTTTAGCAATCTTGATGAAGGCATAACAATTAAGTTGCAGCAAAATATGATATAAGTGACATCAACCTTCATTAACCATTTTACCAAAAACTACAAACTAGATTTTGTTGAAATGTTGCAAATAGATTTGTAATATATGAATGCCGCTATGATCCAAAAATCAGATCATTTTGATGCACGGATCATGAGATATAAACAAAATGGCTGTAGGTGAGAGTGCATGATTTCCGAAATTTTATGAACCAATTTAACTTGAAGTGATCTGGGTTTGTGTATTTTAATGATACATCTGTGTTATCCAGAAATCACAAGAAGTGAGTTCATAGTCTTAAAAATATTAGGGAAATCAATTTCTGCACTGAAATTGTATGCCTTAAATGAGAAAGAAAGCAAAAAAAACATCCATCATGCGTAACAATTCCTCCCCCTCTCTGAAAAATTAGCATGGCCTCATGCGATGCTAGAAAACAAATTGAGGTGGTTGCTACCATATGTTGAATTCTATGCTTGGTGTAAAACAATCATGGAATAAGGGAGGTGTTGAGAATGAATAAAGATAGCAATGGATGATAAAGAATATGAAGAACATAGTTATAAGAAAGAAATGAATGAAAGCAACACTCCCCTAAATGGAAAGATAATATGCCGCTGAAAAATATGGGAAGTGGTAAAGATGTGGAATGAAGGACGATAAATAATGCTCAAAATGGATTTTCATTAAATTCTCCTAAATTCGTAATAAATCAGAAAATTATGCTATTTTACCTCAAGTTTTACCACCAAAAAGAAAAATGTGGAATGACATATATGTACTGGCATTTGTTGAAAATAATGTAGGCAGAGTTGGTGCTGAAAGTGATGCAAAAGGTGGAATAGAGGGAAGTACATCATGTCTGAACAGTTGTTCACGTGTGCGAGTTGCTCGAGCCTCTTCTGTTAGTTGCAATAGTGTGGTCATGCTGCAGATAGAGTTCTGCCCCATACTTGTTGTTCTCCTGTAAACAAATCACTATTTTGCATGCAATGTTCTTGAATCCATAGTGTTAGTTTTAAATAGCAATAGATTAAGATGCATGCAAAAATTTCAATCAGAAAAACTTATCAAGTCAACAAGTTATGGCAGAGTGCAGTAATCATATCACATGCAATCCCATAATGCATACATTCCCCCCTCCAATTGGAAAAGGAATTCCATGACCATAAAGCATATGAGAGGTGTTGTGCTGATGGCAAGGCAAGGGAATGAAAAATACAACAGTAAATGAAGCAGAGTACACATATTAATGATAGGATGGCGAGAGTTATGGTTATAAGGAGAGCAAAGTGTATAAAGATAGTTATGAATAAAAGATAGGACGCTTTGGATTGATAATAAGTTATGAAAAGAGAAAAATGAAAGCAATATGCCAAAAAGATGCTTTACTGGCGGTATTCTAGCTGAAAATGATGCGACTGATCATAAAACAATTTCTCATGCGTAAAGGTTCAAAATAGGAAAAAAACAATTAAGGAAATAACTTCTCTGATAAAAAGAAAGAATAAGAAAAAGGGTATTATAGTAATAATTGACGATAAGATATAACTTCAATACCATAAGCAGAGCCTCTGCTACCCGCAGGCATCCATAGCCTCGGCAGGGTTGCTTTTTAACCCATATGAGCCAAGATCCTCAATTTATAAATGGAGAGTTTTAGTGTTGTTCTACAGAAGAGATCAGTGTGCTGGTGCGGTAACTAGATAACCACACTGCCATTCACTAGGAGGTAGCAAAAGTGATCAGGTCGGCTCGTGATGAGACCTCCTGTTCCAAGGATAATTTGGCTATCCAATGGATCATAACCCTGGTGTGGTGGCCATAATGGGAATGTCACTTTGTTGCAGCCTTATGAACATGGTAGGCTGGCTCGTAATGAGACCCCATATCCTCCATCTACGAACAAAATTTTGTTATTATTACACATTTTTATGATAAAAAGAGGGAAGCTCAGTACTCCTTAAGAGCAAGGATGGTGGAAGAAGTTGAACATGTCAATAGAAAAAAATATACCCATAATCTCATTTATTATAGACAGAGAATATTATAACCAAGAAAGGTGGACCCAGCATGGTATTAAGATGATCAATCAATATCATGTTCATCAGAAAACAATGCAGTAAAGTAGTATATAAATAATTGTGTCATTTTTGAAAAGAATTTATCATCAAGGAGTTGTCATGTTAAAGATCATAACGTGAATGATAATAACTTGCTTCAAAAGAATCCATAATTTTTGTCCTCATAAAATAGTGTACTTCATGCCATGAAAGAGAATCAGGAAAATGTGGTTGAGATGAACTAGGAATAATCCCATAAGAGAAAGGAAGGGTTTCTCTCAAAAATACTCCCAAAGTGTTGCTTTTTTGAAGGAACAACAAAAACACTCAAAAAGAAAGTGGTGTTCTGTGTAGGGAATAGCGAAGGAAATGCACGCCAAAAGGCAAAAATACACACGAAAAAATGTTGTTCCCTGTAGGGAACAACGAAAAAATGCATGTGAAAAGGTGTTGTTCTCTAAGAGAAACAACAACAAATGTGAAAATGATGTTCTTTTGAAAAGGAACAGCGAAAATGTGAAAGTGCAGAAATGTTGTTCCATTTTGAAAAGAAACAGCAACTGTTCCATTTCGAAAAGGAACAGCAAAACGTGAAAGTGCAGAAGTGTTGTTCCATTCGAAAAGGAACGACAAAACATGAAAGTGCAGAAGTGTTGTTCCATTCGGAAAGGAACAGCAAAACGTGAAAGTGCAGAAGTGTTGTTCCATTTCGAAAAGGAACAGCAAAATGTGAAAGTGCAGAAGTGTTGTTCCATTCGAAAAGGAACAGTAAAATGTGAAAGTGCAAAAGTGTTGTTCCATTCGGAAATGAACAACAAAACGTGAAAGTGCAGAAGAACAGCAAAACATGAAAGTGCAGAAGTGCTGTTCTATTTGGAAAGGAACAGCAAAATGTGAAAGTGCAGAAGTGTTGTTCCATTCGGAAAGGAACAGCAAAACGTGAAAGTGCAGAAGTGTTATTCCATTTCGAAAGGAAACAGCGAAACGTGAAAGTGCAGAAGTGTTGTTCCATTCGAAAAGGAACAGCAAAATGTGAAAGTGCAGAAGTATTGTTCCATTCGGAAAGGAACAACAAAATGTGAAAGTGCAGAGGTACTGTTCCATTAAAAAAGGAACAACAGTTGTTCCATTTCGAAAAGGAACAGCAAAATGTGAAAATGCAAAAGTGTTGTTCCATTCGAAAAGGAACAACAAAATGTGAAAATGCGGAAGTACTATTCCATTCGAAAAAGAACAACAAAATGTGAAAGTGCAGAAGTATTGTTCCATTCGAAAAGGAACAACCACTGTTCCATTTCGAAAAGTAACAGCAAAATGTGAAAATGCAGAAGCGTTGTTCCATTCGAAAAGGAACAACAGCTATTCCATTTCGAAAAGGAACAGTGAAATGTGAAAAAGGAACAGCAAAATGGACAATCATAAAATGTAAGCATGCAAAAAAAAACAAATTAGTTGTTCACGGCATTGATGCTGAGGATGAATTACACTTTGAATGAAGCAACACATGGAAATCAATTCTTCATTTCTTCTATTATGAATCCGTTGGGTAATGAGTTGGATGAAATTCCTTTGTTTCATTTAAAATTTCTTTCAAGAATCACTCGTCCATAAATTGACATTCTTTTTCTCCTAGGACCTGCAAAAAACGAGTATGTACCTGCAATAAAACATTAAATCATGGAGAAAGAGAGGTGTGTGGGCTTCCTTAATCCAAGAATTACGCAAAAAACTAACAAGTAGTTACTTTGTAGAACAAATCCATGGAGAAAATAACAAAGTAAAATCTATTTGTCACCTGCAGGAGAGCAGTGGTCGACCATACTAACCAGTAGTGTTTTAATCACAACTTCTTTGTTTTTCGTTGAAATTGAGTGATTCCAAAGCCAAATGAGATTTAATTCAAAGTTTTATCTCCCGTAGAAACATGTTTTAAATATTCAATGATATGATATGTCAATATTAGTTAGAACAACCTGCATAACAAAGTCATTTTCGATTACCCAGCTTAGACCAACAGTTGATATTTCAAGCATAAATTTTTCGTTTGATGTCAGATTAAAATTATTCAAATTGGAAATGAGATTAGATTTATTTATTTATCTCCAATAGAAACAGGTTTTGAAGAAAAGAAGAATTGATAGGTCAAATATTGTAAGGAACAGCCGGAAAAACAGAGTTTTAAGGATGTTAATTTACAATAGACAGTCAGTATTTCGATCATAGATTCCCCATACGATATTGAAAATGAGTGATTCCAATTGAATTGTAAACTAGATTCATATGGAAATCTACCGTAGAAACAGGTTTTAAAAATTCATTCATTTAGGCCTCCAAAAACTGACTGTCCCAACTCTGTTCCTAAGCTACTCGCTAGACACCCTGTCAATGTTTTGTTTCTAACTTTTTCGTTTCAAATCCAAATTGGGTTAGAAATTAGACATCAAGGGTTACTTAGGATAGAAACAGGCTTTAAAAATATTGCATTTGGTTCCTCAAAACATGACTGTCCCAACTGTTTTTTCAAAAATTTCATCAAGCCCAGAAGCCAAAAAAATATGATATTCAAGCATTTTTTCAAATTGGTGATAAAAGTGAATATTAGTGTTTGTAGAACTATTATTTCCATTATAATTCATCTACATACACAAATGAATTAAAAAAATTATCACCAATGTTGATTTGCATAGCATGTTGCAACAAAAAACAACTAGTTTTACATAATAAAAAAAACAAAATGCATTTATTTATTCCCTTATTTATTTAATTTTCTACACTAACCTATTTTAATTTGAGAAATGAATATGACTACGTATGTGAGTACTTCCAGTGGAGCCATTTTCAAAATAAGGCTTCACATATACACATACCCAAATTTGAAAAATGCATATTAATGAAAATTAGGGTATGAGAAGCCAACTTCCCTTGAAAAGATGGTGTCAAAAATTGTTGAAGTATGGAGTGATGCTTCAAAAAAATGATGGAGTGAAACCAATATTCAATGTGTCCGTTACTTTCTTGATTTCTCATATCCATTAGATCATGAAGTTCTTGAGCTTTTAAAATAGCTTGTTGATACATACTATAAGAAACCTCATTTTCTTCTATAGCTTCTACAATTTTTGAATTTGAAACATTCTGAATCTCATTGTAAGTTTTCTCTAATGGCGCATGTGAGATAGAATGGGTGGGAAGGGTGGATAAATTTTGCAGTTCAACATTGTAAGTATGTTCTACTAGTTTATTGTGGTGAGGGTGTGGAATTAGTTGAGTAGGAAAATGTGTAAGGAATGGAGCATTGTGATGATGTGGTTGGTTGGGTTGAGTGGATAAATTTGATATGCAAGCAGGATGTTGTGGAAGAGCTGGTGGAGAATATGAAGAATGTGCGTGTGCTACAAGATGAGGGAGATTAGTCATGCAATCATAAGGTGAACCATGCCAAACTTGTAGATAAGATTGGTGGTTATATTGAAATTGATATGGCTGCCCTAACACATTACTATTCCATAATGGATTATGCAAGTACGAGAATGGAGAAAAATTGTTTTGAACCATACCTGTAGGCCTTGTTGTAGCTTTCCCATCTCTTTGATATGCCACTTCCATCCTAGATAAGGAAGAGTGAGTATCTATGGGATGCTCCTTTCGGTCATGAGGGCAAAACACTTCATCAAATTCTTCATTTTTATGAACCTGCAAAACATCCAATTTTTCATTTAGAGAGCTAATAAAATCAACTTTAAAATTTTCAAATAAAGCATTGATTTCAGCTCTTATGTCTCCTCTTCTTGTAGCAGATTTAGAAAACAAGGAAAAAACATCTCTAGAACTCTTACCAGACTTGAAGATTCCTCTTGAATACCTTATGCACAACTCACAAAGATCATCATATGATAACTGAAAAACATCACATTTTCCTATCAGATTTAAGAGTTCTAAAAATTCACCTTCGATTCCTTTAAGAAGGAGTGTTTTTAAGATCTCTTTTTCGAAATGCTTATATTTTGATTTCTGAAGGTTGTATTGAAATCGATCTACATAGTCCTCCAAGCTTTCATCTTCCCCTTGTATCATATCGAAAATATCTTCATTGGCCTTGCAATAGTCTTGGTACTTCTTCAAGAATACTAAGAGGAAACACTTTCAACCTTTGATCATTAGTACAATAATCATATCCTCTACAAAGTATTTCAAACTCAAATAAGAATGTATCCGGATCTTCATTTCTCAAGCCATGAAAATTTGGTAGAGACAATGGAGGAATTATGTGCATTTGTGTCACTCCTTCTAGATCTTTGATAGGAAATTCAAAAGTAGAAATGTGAGACATTTCTTACCATAATATAAGATGTTCTTCATGTGTTTCTTCGAGGCTCCTTCAAATGTTCTTGTCAATTGGTTAGTGAAATGGGTGGTTCTTACATCACCACTTAAGTGAAATCATAAGATTTGTTTTTCAAATTTTCAATTTATTTATTTTTTTAAGTCATTCACACAAAAATTCAAACATTTATTTCTACCCCAAGTTCTTTAACAGATCTGTTGGAAAGCAGGTGGAGGAGCAGGGCTTTTACATGCTCCTGTACGCAGGTTCTCACCTTCCATTTTTAATACCCAGTTCTTTCCTAACAGGCACTCATTGGATGCACACTACTCTTTAAAAATGGCTACACTCTCCCCGACAATGGTGTCAAAATGTGGAGCGATAAAAAGGTGTCTGTTTAACTCCTAATTACCTCACATTAATTTTCAACCCAGGGATGACTTTTTGTTTCAAGAGTGTACTCAGTTTGAGGCGGCTATTTATTCAAGAGTAATGTTTTGTAGTATAGTGCTTAAAACACAAGAGTAAACGGATGCTCAAAATGAGATCTACTTACAGCAAAATACCTTGAAGCCTAAATCATTCATTCGGAAAAATAAGAAATGTATCAGTCAAGGGTCCAGTAACAACAAATCATCCCTTTGGAAACTGATGTAACCAAAAGTACTCAAGGAACAGATCATCAATCTGGGGACTAGACAGCAAATTCCAATGCCCACTACAGTTTCAGATCGTTCTACACACCAAAGCAATCAATAACGCAAATAACAGGAAATGGAACAGCAATTAAGAATGTAACAACAACTTTCAATAAGCAACAGCACCTTAGTCTACAAGAATAAATGCAACAATCGTGTTCTACAGAAATCAAATGGAAATCCCTTATCTTTAAAGATGAATCGAATAGCACACGATAAATAAAATAGCACTGATTAATGATAGAATATGAAACAGCACTTGAAAACCAAATACAAATGCATAATAACTTAACACACGACACACTTTAATAGTAATCTGACCTGGTAATCCAATTATCAGTCTTAGCTATAAAGAATACGACCGTATTTTGTAATGGAACAGCAACGTCAATAGATTCAACAATCGCAAGGAAATATAATCTCTAAGATGAATTCAGTAATACCAATTAATAAGTGTTACAACACGAATACGCTGTAATTGAACAATAATACATTCTGTAAGGATCAGCAACGTTATATCAATGATTAAAAGTACAACAATGCGTTACCAAGTCAAGATGAATCAATACGACATTCCTGTCATAGAGAACGATATTACTCAATTGAACATAAATCAGATATAACAGAACCATGATGTAAAAATAATAGAACATACCAGATTACCAAATAAAGCTGATAATGAAAACCACGCATAAACCAAAAAGATAATATACAATAGCAGCACAATCCACCAGAGGCTGGACCCTTAGCCGCCAGCGGATGCTGCTAGGCTACTTCAGACGGGAGGAATGAACAGCAACTCCCAAATCATATATTAATCATCAAATTGTGAAATCATTACAACAGCAAAAGCTTGAGAATTACAACATGCAACAATCCCTTCTTCCTATTATCCTATCATGAATCATGAATCCTTAATTCTGAATTTCTAATTCTCAAATCATAATTTTGAATCCATCATTCCCAATTCTACATTCTCTCATCCATCCTCAATTCTAAATCTGTAATCCTCCATCATTTTTCTATCCCCCTCTCTGATCTTTGTTCTGATTTAAATACAAAGAGAGCAAAGAGTGGTTACAACTATGAAAATTACAATATGATTATTATTACAAAATTGGATTGTTTCCAACCAATTGATCAACAAGAAAATATATTTCCATCTATCTTTCAACAAGAGCAAGGCGAATTTGGCTTTGCAGCTAATATTTGGAGGATGGTCGCAACAACAAATCTGAAAAAATTATGCTCAAAGAACCCTGTGTTTCTCTCAGTACAAGCTGAATTTGGGAAAACCGTTCCTTAACAAAGTTAATTGGGTCCGTTCTAGACAAAACCCATGTTCCAGATTTTCCAAATTCTTCTTCATTTTCTCAAAAATCTCAACCGTAAAACTGTCACTTCTTATTCCAGCGAATTTCTGAGTTGGCACATTTAATGGTCAAATCTTCAATCTAGAAATTAACTTGGAGGTTAAAAATGGTGAATAATGTTACAATTAATTTATTGAAACTATCATTGATAAAATCATTCATAATCATCAATTTATTAGAAATAAAGGAGAATAAATAATATTCATTCATAAGAGCATAAATCATTATAAAATAGAATTATATGATAAACCGTGATTAATAACATGATAAAGAAAAGTAAAAATGGATGAAATAAGTGTTAAAAACGTGGTCGTATTCACGGTCCAACAGGAACATCATTATATCTTTCCATGGCTTGCTCCAATTCTTGGAGTTGCATGTTTTTAGTCAATATATCAGCTTCGTGGCTTATTTTCAGGACCTCCGTGCTCTATTTCAATTGGGCACAATTGCTTTCTCTATTTCGAGTTGTTGCTTGAGTTGTGCAATCCTTTCTTCCTTTTCTCTCAACAATGTAGAGACTTCAGTAGCTTTGTCCATGGTGGTTGTTGCATATGCTCTCATGAACTGTGACAATCTAGTCAAGTTCTTAACTGGGTTGAAAGGAATTTCCCTCCAAACTATGTCCATTGGCTCGTTTCCAGGTGGGAGTTTGGGTCTTTCTACCCTTTTCCTTTTCCTTTGTCTCCTTACTACAGCCTTGTGGAGCGGGAAGTAGAACACATCAAGTGGATGGATTTTAGTCACTTTCAAGATGATCTCTGATGTGGGCAGAGTAGGGATAATTCAGTATGTTGGGATGTT
Source organism: Pinus taeda (assembly GCA_000404065.3). Classification (NCBI taxonomy): domain Eukaryota; kingdom Viridiplantae; phylum Streptophyta; class Pinopsida; order Pinales; family Pinaceae; genus Pinus; species Pinus taeda. Next base: position 185,114 of record APFE031133304.1, read on the forward strand.
GTCGCCTGCTCATTCGTAGGCTTGGACTGCTCATCCACAGATTTGGACTATTCGTCCATAGACTTGGACTTTGTATTCTCCTAAATATGCAAAGGAGTTTGACACTCCATTGTTTCTTTGGTATCTGTCATTTTGGGAGTGTCTTGCAGTTTCTGATTAAACCGATCCCACTCCTACTCCAAACTGATGCCTTGACCTCTGAACTGATTTCTTTAGGTGGGGTGCTCATAACCTAATTCTTAGCTAACTTCCTGTTGGACTCTGTTGTGTTATCTATGTCTTAGGCCTTCCCTGTATCTAGTGTTTTCTCAATATTCACCTGAGACTCTATGTGAGGACTAGGTCCTTCACTGTTAACACTCACACTTGGTGTAGGCTTATCTTCAATCTTCAACAAATGCATTGGGATTACTTCGAGCCTTTCATTTTTGAATTCCAAAAATCTTTCAAAATCTTCAAGACTCAAGTTCAGTTTAGCCCATTTGAACGCTTGTTCGAAGGATTCAGCCGACTGTAACAGGTCTTCAAAATAGTTATCCTCATGGTTGCATGGCTTGAGCTTTACCGTAGTAGTGATGTTATATGCTACCTTATCTACATCAAATTTCCTTTTTGGCAATGTATGAACCCTTAGGGCTTCCATGTTTACTAACTCCTTAATGGCATGATTAAAATTTTCTATAGCAAAAGAACCATACTTGACAGGAAAAAAGGACCATAATAACTTCTTGATTTCTTTGAGGATTTTAGTTAGGCCTTTTCCCACAATCAGGTGGCCGATTTCCCTTGCTAACAATTTATCATAAACATACAAAGGAAGCACATGTGGGTCGGCTATGCTACCAAAAACATTAATATAGATGAACCATTCTTCAATAAAATATTTACCGACAGCTAGAAGGTATGTTGCGGCTTCTTGGGAAAACTTGGAGGCTTTCTTATTGAAATTTATTTGATGTAGGGGGAAAATAACATAATGACGTATTTTATAGAAATGGGGTATATAATGGGATTCCCATATTTGCTTATGACTGAGATGGATAGGGTAGGGGTCCTGTAAGGTCCATTTCCAACCCATGGTTGGAAGTGTAGTACAAAAACAAATGGCGTCCATAATGTAGGCATTAAAATAGAATGAGGGAAGGTTCTCTGGAGAGGAGGCTCTCTTCTGTCAATATTCGGTAATGATGGTGGCTAGGTTATCAGATAGGATGGCGGCCCAATTCATGATGTGGGAATTAATGCAGGCAGCAATCAGAGGAATCCATTCTATGGAAAACTTAGAATTATTGGGCAACCCATATAGTCTACATAACATAGCAACTGCATAATTGTAGGGGTTTTCCAAAGAGGCTATAGCATACATACCCGATTTGTCAAATTTGAATTTGTTGTCCAATACTCTCCAGCCCTGAATTAGCTTGAAGGGGTCTGGGTTCTTCTTTGCAAAGATAGCCACGTATGTCTTATCATATATATCCTGAGGGTCAGGTATATGGTACATTTTCTTGGGTTCTTCTGCTCTGAATGATCCCATGAGTTCTGTTCTTGAATTCCTGAATTTCCTATATTCTATGGTGAGGTTTTCGACCACCCACCTGATCATATTCATGTATGGGAGGATTTTAGCCCTTGCTCCTATCCTATGCAAGAAAGAACAGGCATCATCCTTGAATTGAAGCCCCGGAGGTCTTTTTGAGTCAGTTGTTGCTTTTGTGACAGAAATCTTGGGACGCTCATCCTCAATTCTATTGTATATGACCTCCCAAGTTGTTGCTCCTCCGTCAGCGCTGCAGACTGTATCAGAGAATATGGGAGCCATCTCTGTAAACTCGGATTCAGCAATGCTCTGCTTTTTCTATTTATGCATCACCTTCCTCAATGACATGTCTTTTGTAGCTTGCCTGAAATAAACAAGATATATCAGCGCAGACAGTATCGAGCAATTAAGACTGGAATATTTTCTGAAAGAAATTTGGATCGTGAGAAAGGTTTAATGAGATACTCAATGTTAACTACCCATAACTTGGAAAACGATTACCTGACCTTGGGCTGCTAAATATTTATTAACATGTCAATTCGTTCGTTTTTGTATTTAAAACGCAATTATTTCACACACTTACCACTCTTATTCGCACATCGCAATCTTTAAACAGATACAATATATTGTTGTTTTTTCTATAAGGTGAAATGTTATTGCGATTGTCGCAATATCACATCTCGCAAATCGTTAACGGCCGTTGTAGTGGCATAGCTTAATTACTTGCGAAGTTTACGAAGTGCGATTTGTGAAATGAAAATATTCTTATGATCGGGATATCACAGCAGGAGGTTTGATTGCGCATCGCAACTTTTTAAAGGTGTTTTATGATAGTCACATGAAAAAGCACGATTTGCAATTTGCGATGAGGATCTCATCCTTGGGTTGTTTTGCAAGATTTTTCAAGGTAACTTCTTGGAGTTAGGTTTTATTATCCTAAGACTAAAAATTTAAAAAGGGTCCCCATATATATCTCTAATCTTAGCTATTGTTATTCATAAATGGGGGGGGTTGTTTCATAGTACAACAATTGGTGATTCACTCGGGAGAACCAGCTATCTCTGAGTAGTTTTATGGAATTTCTCAACTTTTAAAGTAATTGGAGTTATAGGAATAATAATAACATGAGTTATAAAGTAAACAACATTTCTCTAGAATCATCATCACTTACTCAATCTATTTATTCAACTACTTTACTCTTGTGATGATATAAATACAAATGTTTGCATGAGTCAATAATAAGAGTTAAAGTGATATAACAGGTGTTTTCTACATATTAATTTTTGGTTTTTACTCATTTATCACAGATAGAGCCTTTGTTGTCATAATGTGTTCATAGCCTCGATAGGGTTATCTTTTAACCAACAATGATTTATTGTCCCATCTGAAACAATTTTCAAATTTCAAAATGATATTCACTTGCTTTGAATCTCACTTCGATCTTGTCCCTTTTTCCTTTTTAATATAATCTTTTCTTTTAGGTTTCTTAAAAGACATCGACTAGGCTTGGTAACCCAATAATGACAATGTGGTGCAGGGTAACACCCGCACATACCTACAGTGTGCATTTAACAATAATGCATCCACAACTGTCCCAGGTGTCTGACTCTACAATGGAGTCAAACCTTCAAAACATAAATGGTCAAGTGGCCCTCTTATATTGTTCTTTTGTGATGGAACTTCAATCACCCCACTGAACCATTCTATCGGCAATTGTATGAACCATCGAGCCTTGTATAAGACTTCAACTAAATTCTTTCCTCCAAATCCTTCTATCGGGAATTAGAACCCTTCACAACCTTCAATCGACGCTTTTAATTCCCTGCATAATCCTTACACAAAGGATTTACACGTGATACACATCTTTCCGCTTTGGTTTCAGCCTTAGCACAGACCTCGAGGCTAACCTCGTCATAATCAGCCATCGTAATGTCCAACGGGTCATACACATATGAACCGTCACTCCTCCTCTGACTCTGATATGACTATCAGATCATTTAAGCTTTTAAAAGGCTCGCAACACTTTATCGCAATTACAAAGAATACATAGAAAATACACAGACGACTCCGCTCTAAAACCTTATAGCAGATTTCAAATTCTATATATTCACATTCATAACTATAGTTGGGTCCACCCTTACCATCCACTTCTGATCTTCAAAACCCCGACACCAATCGTCGATAAATCGCTATCGGTGATATCGCAACTCCACTAAACACTATTGCTGGCCCTTGGTACCTCTAACTTCTGATTGCGATTTACATCGTGACCGTTGATCTGGTCACGATCCAATGGTTCACAATAAATCGGCACTCACTCATCCCAACCCTCCAAGGCTCATTCTGACACCTTAAAAGGGACTCCCGCTGATGCGATTGATTCTCAGTCATTGATCTATGAGATCTAACATCTGTTGAGCATCAAATCTTTACTTCTCGCTCGCCTCTCTTACTTGGGTTTTTCCACATTTTCAATGGTTTCTACCCTCTTTTGGGTTCTTCAAAACTCCGCCTTCCATTTTTCAGCTTCTCTGAGCTTAACTCTTAAGTGACCCTTGCTACGCCATTCCTCTAGAGCTTCCTCTGTCCCTTCACTTGGATTTGAAATCCATTATGATTCCTATGAATGACTCCTCTTTTTGCGTGTTCTGCAAAACTCTATCTGTAACCTCCTGTCACAGAGCCTACAAATTCACATAAAAGCAACACTTAAAACACACATTCAATTCTTTGGCATAATTAGGAATAACTCTGAATATATATTAATGTAAAAGCAAGATTACATTTGAGACACCTCACCTCGCACAGGCCTGATATATATTATTCGTGGGCTCTTCCCTTCTACCCGTAGGCTTACATATATTTATATGGAAACTTTGGATTGGATTGCTATGAAGGACCTAATCAATCCTCTAACAAAAGCCCTAAATCTCACTGCATGCATACATATGTGGTAGACTTTATCCACTCCATCTTTTTCTTTGTTTTAAAACAGAAAAGTCCCCTTATCAGCTCAATGGTCCACTTCTACTCTAATTAATTCCTAAAAACTCTCTCTCACTCCTAGAGAGTTGGATTTGACTTCTACCACTCATGTTCTCATTTATTTATTTTGAGAGCATTTACATATTCTCTCATTATCTAATTAAATCACTTAAAAGCCTAAATATTACATTGACTTGAGACTTAGGAAGACTATTTCCTAAAATGCATGACCCCCTATGTCTACTATTTACAATGATTTTCCCTTGGGTGAATGCTCCTACATCAGACTCCCATAATAGAAAATATCCATGATCTCCTGATCATGTGTCTTCTGGTCTTGGTCTTCCTAGGTCCCATACTTTTTTCTATAACTCTCCAGATGCCTTGTACCTTTGTTGCTATTGTATGTCTATTGTCTTTTGCTCCATTTTCTTCTTCTTGTCAATCAGGTTCAACTTTTGATTGATCTTGCTTGCTGTTGCTACCATTTTCCTCCATTTGGACTGCTTCATCATCAGCTCCCACATTTCTTCAATTTCTATGTCGAGCATATCTTTGGGTTGGTCCATATTTTTCTCCTTACTTCTTCCTCTTTCTTTTTGTTTCAGGTTACTGTTGTTGTCTTCTATGCTGACTCCTGCTATGCCTGCTTCAACTTTTGGTTTGCTTTCTCTTGCTTCAACGCTTGTTGTGACTCCTATGATGACTTCTCTTCTAATTGCTTCATTCTTTGGTTTACTTGCTTCATTCTTTCCCTCTTTCATGATTAAATCATGACTATTCAGCACTCTTTCTAGCAAATTAATTTCTCCATTCCATGGATTGAATTCTTCCACAGAATCTCCTTCTTCCATATTTAAGTGGTTGTTCACTTGTGCCAAATCTCCTCCAACATTTGCAACAAAACCTACACACTTAAAGCACTTGTTAAAATTAAAAACATAAGTCTATTGTGCCTTATCTTCCTTGGCAACAATTTAGTTTGTTGCTCCGTTTCCTCTTCCCCGGTCAGCACATCAGTATGTTGATTCGAATTCTTAGCAGAATTCATGAGACTGTCAGTTAGTCTCTCTCCCATACCATCTGCTCTAATGATGTCTTCCTGCTTGGGTTCACAATAGTGAACTTCTCCTCCTTTAACTTGTTGTTGGTTATCTTCACTTTGAAATTGTTTGATTCCTACTGCCTCTTTATCATCTTCCAACAACCTCTACTCAATCTCTCTGATCACATACTCATACTCATTCATTCTTTTTAATGAACCTGCAAACAAATTATTACATCTTCCTGTCTCCATGGCTACTTGAGACACATCTTCTTCTTCAGAAACTGTAACTGCAGCCTATGTTCTACCGTCAAGTTCTCTCATCAATTTCTCCAACAATTTAATTTCCTCTTCACACTTAGCAAGCACTTTATCACAATGCTCTCTTCTTCTAGATTCATCCTTTACCTGTTGTGTTACAATATTAAAACACTATCTTCCTTTAACCCTTGTACTCTCAAGGTCTTTCTGCTGTAGCAAATCACTACTTCCCTCATTCAAGAGGTCTTCTTCATCATACTCTGTTCTCCTAGAGTACTCCTCCAAACTTTTGACATCTTCAAAAGACAGTCCATCCTCTTCAAAACACTCCTTTGTTAGTGTTCCTTTTCCCAAGGTTAAATCCTTTGCATAGGGTTCCTCCTTCTTAACATCTTTCAGTAGATGTCCTTCTTCCCTACTGTCTGTCTCAACAGTTTCCATGGCTATCTCCATTGTTCCTATCATCATAGTGAATTGATGATCCTTTACTATGTTTTCAGCTAACATAGTCTCTTCCTCAAGTTTTCCTTCAATCCCTTGTTGTTCTAAATCCTTGAGACAATTTAGAAATTTTGTGATTGTATCCTCTTCAATCTCTTCAAGCCCTTCACTTGGTTGCTTGATATCTTTCTCTAGTTGTATATCAGATCTATCTATCTCATCTTTTCCCAAAACAGAATTTTGATTTTCTTGGTCTTCTTCCTTCTTCATGACAATATCATCCAATTGTCCTTCACTTGTTTCGCCTGCAATCATACACAATTTTTCAGTTTTAAAAGCATTAGACCCCATGGCATCACTTGAAGTTTCAGTCTTCAAGTATTCATCTTCACTTTCTCCAAGAAATTCTCCTTGTTCTGGTTCACAAATGTACTCTTCCATTTTCATTTCCAACTCACCTTCCATCATCAACCACTTCACTTGCTTTTGTTGTAGCCTTCTCTGCATCTCATGCCATTCCACTGGCTTCTTCCTCAAGACCCAACCTAGTCTCTGACTTTCCTCAAGCATTCTCCTTAATGCATTGAGTTTTTATTTTAATTCTACAACCTCTTTGTCAATTTCTTCTTGACTCATCCTCTTGCCATTTGCTTTGGCATCCTCTTTCTTATATCCTTTGTTGCAGCTTCTCTCTGAACCTCTGCTATGACTATCAGTAGTCATCTTCTTTTCTTCTTTCTTCATGAGCTCCTTTGCAACAAGCCTCTGCAACAGCTAGTCCTCCTGGCTAAAATCTTACCTCACTAAGCTCTCCTCACTCAGTCTTTTGGTAAGCACGGTCCTCTATCTGGAACCTCCTCTTGAGCAACACCTTTGCTCCTTCTAGGATTCTGCAATATCTCATTCTCCCTTGAGAACACTTCAGTTTTCCTCTCTGTCCAATCTCTTGTTGGATTCTTCAGGTTCATTGCCACTTCTCCTTTAGAGTATTCTCCGTGCTCTGCCTTCAAGAACACATTTGTTCTCTTTTCCCAAATTCTCTTGCTGTCACCTGTGCATTAGTATAAAACCACACATTCTTAATTAGAAATAGAACATAACATTACCTCACCTTCAAGATCTCAGCATGATCTTGTTTCACCCATTATTCTGCACTTTGAATGGATTGTCCTCTGTTTGGTTTCCAAGTCCTCTTTCCTTCAAAACTTTCATTAAGCAATCTCGCTTTCTCTTTCCTTTAAGGAATCCTCTGTTCCTTCTTACTCCAAGCCTCTGCTGGAATGCTACAGTATTCCAAGAACTTCAAAAGTTCTCCTTTTATAGATAACAAATCTACTCTGATACCATTACTGGTGTAGGGTAACACCCGCACATACCCACAATATGCATTTAACAATAATGCATCCACAATTGTCCCAGGTGTCTGACTCTACAATGGAGTCAAACCTTCAGACCATAAATGGTCAAGTGGCCCTCTTATACCGTTCTTTTGTGACATAGGTTTAGTCACCCCACTGAACCTTTCTATCGGCAATTGTATGAACCCTAGAGCCTTGTATAAGACTTCGACTAAAGTATTTCCTCCAAATCCTTCTATTGGGAATTAGAACCCGCATAATACTTACACAAAGGATTTTCACGCGATACACATCTTTCCGCTTTGGTTACGACCTTAGCACAGACCTCAAGGCTAACCTCATCGTAATTGGCCATCGCAATGTCCAATGGGTCATACACATATGAACCATCACTCCTCCTCCAACTCCGATACGACTATCGAATCGTTTAAGCCTTTAAAAGGCTCGCAACACTTTATTGCAATTACAAAGAATACACAGAAAATACACGGAGGACTCTGCTCCGAAACCTTATAGCAGATTTCAAATTCTATATATTCACATTCATAACTATAGTTGGGTCCGCCCTTACCATCCACTTTCGATCTCTGAAACCTCGATGCTGATCACCGATAAATCGCTATCGATGATATCACAACTCTGCTAAACACTACTGTCGACACTTGGTACCTTCGACTTCCGATTGCGATTTACATCGTGACCGTTGATCTGGTCACAATCGAATGGTTCACAATAAAGTGGCACTCGCTCATCCCAATCCTCCAAAGCTCATTCTGATAACTTAAAATGGACTCCTACCGATGCAATTGATTCTTAGCAGTTGATATACGAGATCTAACGGCTATTGAGCATCAAATCTTTACTTCTTGCTTGCCTCTCTTACTTGGGTTTTTCCATGTTTTCAATGGTTTCTGCGGCTCTTTTAGGTTCTTCAGAACTCCACCTTCCACTATTCAGCTTCTCTGAGCTTAACTCTTAAGTGCCCCTTGCTACGCCATTCCTCCAGAGCTTCCTCTGTCTCTTCACTTGGATTCGAAATCCATTGTGATTCTTCTAAATCACTCCTCTTTTGTGTGTTCTGTAGAACTCTGTCTGTAACCTCCTGTCACAGAGCCTACAAATTCACATACAAACAACACTTAAAACACACATTCAACTATTTGACGCAATCAAGAATAACTCTGAATATATATTAATGTAAAAGCAAGATTACATTTGAGACACCTTGTCTCGCACAGGCCTGATTCCTACTATTCGTGGCCTCTTCCCTTCTGCCCGTAGGCTTACATATATTTATATGGAAACTTTGGATTAGATTACTATGAAGGACCTGATCAATCCTCTAACAAATTCCCTAAAGCTCGCTGCATGCATACATATGTGGCAGACTTTATCCACTCCATCTTTTTCTCTGTTTTAAAATAAAAAAGTCCCCTTATCAGCTCAATGGTCCACTTCTACTCTAATTAATTCCTAAAAACTCTCTCTCGCCCCTAGAGGCTTAGATTTTACTTCTACCACTCATGTTCTTGTTTATTTATTTTGAGAGCATTTACATATTCTCTAATTATCTAATTAAATCACATAAAAGCCTGAATATTACATTGACTTGAGACTTAGGAAAAATATTTCCTAAAATGCATGACCCCATATGTCTACTATTTACAATGATTTTCCCTTGGGTGAATGCTCCTGCATCACAACGCCATTCACTAGTTATAACTAAATTGAACAAGTTGGCTCTTGATGAGACCCCTTGTCTTCTGATCAATGAGATCATTGGCTATTACCCTGTTTTGATATGTAGTATTGGTAATATCAGTTTAATTATTTCCCTATGACCATGGTAGACAAGCTCGTAATAAGACATTTTATCCTCTAAGTTTTGTATATTTTAGAATTACACTCTGAAAAAGGAAAATTTTATCAGATGGGGTGAATCATTGGCTCTTTTGAGAGTTTTGGATGATAATGATAGAGTTTTAAGATACTCATCTAGAGAAAATCCTTACTAGGTTAAAGATTCTTTTCTTGACTGATAACAAAACATTCATACTCTAAAAAGATTAGAGTTTGTTCATAGAATAAACGTTTTTTTAGCAAGATCAAGTTTTTCCAAAGAAATCAGGTTTGCTTTGGTACTCAAATGTCCTAATTATTTTTTTTAACTTTTACTTACTTATAGAAGCGAAAAATAAAAAAATATTATCAAATATTTTATTTTGAAAAGCCAAAAGTAAATACTACTTAACCTTTATTTTCCTAAGAATTTTAAAGGCGATATGATACAAAATTGGAAGAAGCTACCTTCTAATAAAAGTATTTTTTCAAGATTTTCCCATTATCGGGCAAAGAATCCTTCTTACCTTATAAGTCTTGTAAAAGAAATTTTGATTGTCCAATTTTCTCAATAATTTGAAAAGGGCAAAGCCATAGTCTTTGAAATTTGGTATGTTTACCCTTTTCCTCGTGTGCTTTGTCCCATTTCAAAGAAAAATCACCTACTTCAAAAGATTTTTGACTCACAGAGGTTGTATCAAAAGAGGCTTTGACTAATTATTGATGATGGAAGTGGGTTGCTTTGGCCTTTTCTCGTTCTTCTTCAAGCTTAATAATCTGAAACTGTCTAGCTTGGAGAGAAGAAGAAGGGTTTTCATCGATGAATTGCACTAGGGAAAGAGATGGGATTGCTATGTTTGTGGGAATAACAGCTTCTTTTCCATAAACTAAAGCAAAAGGAGAAGAATCGGTAGATGCCTTCTACGTAATTTTGTCTGCCCATAGAGCAAATCTCAATTCTTTGTGCCAATTCTTATGATTTTGGTCAATAGTCCTTTTGATAATTTTGATGAGGTTTTTGTTCTTTAATTATGCTAATCCATTACCTTGTGGATAATAGTTGGCTAAATATTTTAGCTTAAAACCTCACTTTAGATCAAATTCTACCATTGCATTTCCAGAAAAGTAAGATGCATTGTCAAACATTAAAGATGAGGGTAAGCCAAACTTGGTAATTATGTACTGATCAATGAAATCCATAATTCTTTCTGTATTAGCTATCCTTAAGGAGATAACTTCTACTCACTTTGTAAAATAATCAGTAGTTTTAAGGATGAATCTATGCAGTTTGGAAGAGTTGGGAACAATCTCACCGATTATGTCTAATCCCCATTGTTCAAATGGTTGTTGGATGTTTATTGATTGCAAAGGGAATGTTGGCTTCCTTTCTCTTTCGGCTGTAGTTTGACAAGTTTTACACTTTCTTGCATATTCATATGCATCCTTAAATATCGTTGGCCAATAATATCCTGCATGTAGGATTTTGTGAGTTGTGGTATTTCCTCTGAAATGTCCTCTAGCTAGTCCATCATGTAATTACTGCATGACTTTTTCAACTTCAGGTTTCTCCAAGAATATTAGTAATATTGAATCATAATTTTTTCTAAACAATACATCGTTGACTAATTCATACTGATTTGATTTCAACCTTAAAGCACGCTTTGTTTTATAATTAAGATGCATAGGAGCATATCCGTTCTTCAAATAAAATTTCAAAACAGCATATTGTGATTTTGTATCATTGAGGATTACCTATGATATTTGTACTTCATTACCTGGATCTTCTTCTGGTGATAACTGGGAAGCTCTTGTTAACATCTTGCAAAAACATTGGCCCCTAACAATTTTAGCTGGCCATATTTCTACATCATATTCTTGAAGTGCAGTAATTGAATTGGCTCTTTTCTCCCGTACTTCTCTTTGGATTAATAATTGTCTTACTGCTAGGTAGGGTACTACTATCTTTGTATGGGTTTTAAGAAGAAAAGACCTGAAATGTTTCAAGGTTTTAAAAGTAGCAAATGCTTGTTCCTCAATAGTTGAATAATTTAACTCGACACCTTACAAGTTAGAACTGAAAAAAGAGATGGGTGCCTCGATATTTTCATCGTTCAGCTGTGCTAAAACTGCTGCATATGATGTATCAGATGAAAAATTATATAATACGAAAGGTTTGAGAAAGTCAAGAGTTGTCAGAGAAGGAGCATTAATAATGGCTTTTTTAATCAACTCAAATGACTCCCTTTCATGTTTGCCCCATTTGAAAATTGTGTTTTTTTGTATCATTGTTTGAAGGGGTAGGACAATATGTGAAAAATCTGGAACAAATCTTTTTACAAAATTAATTTGGCCTAGGAACGATTGCATGGTCTTTTTTTTATGTGGGAGAGGAATATTTTCGATCTCTTCGACTCTATCGGGATCAATGTAAATCCCTTTCTTGGACACTATAAACCCAAGGAGTTTGGCTTTTTGTAAAGCAAAATAAGATTTTTTTGGATTTAAGGAAATGCCATATTTCCTGCATCTTTCAAAAATGTGCTTTAGGTCACTTAAATGGTTGTTCCTATACTTATAAAAGACTGTGATGCCATCTAAGTAAATAACCACTGACTTATTAATCAGACCTTTAAAAGCAATATCCATAGCACGTTGAAATGTATCACCTGCGTTAATGAGTCTAAAAGGCGTCTTTTGATAAGTGTATGTTCCCCACTTGGTCCTACATGTTGTCTTTAATTTGTCATCTAGATGCACAAGAATTTGATTATATCCTGAGAATCCATCTAGAAAATACATTAATTCGGAACCTGCAACTAATTGCAATATCTGTTCCATGGTAGGCAAAGGAAAGTTATCTTTTTGACAACCTTTATTCAAGTTCCTAAAATCAATACAAATCCTATTATCACCATTCTTTTTCCTTACAAGAACCATATTCGATACCCACTTAGAGTGTCTAACAGGGAAGATTATTTTGGCTTTCAAAAGCTTGTTCAATTCGAATTTGATTTGACTCTCAAGGTTTGGGTGAATTTTGTGAAGCTTTTGTTGAACTGTCTTTTCGTTCGAAGTCATAGGTATGGTATGTTGAATCACAAAGGTATCATAGGTTTTGAGATCTGAGTAATCCCAGGCAAATACACCTTTGTATGTTTTCAACAACCTAATGAATGATATTCTTTCTTCTGATGATAGGCCAAGACCTAGGTTGACATTTTGAGGTTTTTCAGTTGACCCTAAGTTTACTACTTCGAATGTCAAAATAGAACTTTGAGTTTTGGAGTTAGAAACTTTCTTGAGTCTATCCTTCATATCATAGGATCTTCCATATTAACTACAAACTTCAGGATTGAGTTTTGATTTTGATCATTTTTAATTTGTAGATCATGCTCTTGTTCATCTATGATATGTTCCTCATAGGACCCTTCTGATGTAAGGGAATTAACTATATCCACATCGTTATTGATACTCTCCAATTTGTTTCATTATCGAGAATAGATGGCCTAAATATTAACTCTATTGAAAATTTGTCTGGACTGAAATATTCGGAGGGTATAAGCTTGGATGCTACATTAGCAAGTAAGTCAGCACTTGCATTTTGCAATCTAGGAACTGAAGAAATGTTAAAAGCAGAGAAGTGAGAAGTCAGATTCTAGGCTAATGATTGATAATGTTTAAGGTGCCCAAATACATAATGAATTGTATTTTTTACCTGCTTCACAATTATTTCAAAATCACCATAGACTTGCAGATATTTGACATTAAGACCAATGACTTTGTACAGTCCTTGGATCAATGCTTCATATTCACCGACATTATTGGTGCAATGAAATTGAGGTTTGCAGGCTAACATGGTTTTCTCTCCTTGCGGATTGATCAAAATGCATCATGGACCTGCACCGTCTTCAGATTTGGAACCATCAAAATAGAGAGTCCAGAACAAAGAATTATTTGAAATTTTATCTACTAAATTTACACACTTGGAAGCATCCTTTTGTGAAAAAATTTCTATTTGAGACACTACGGCATTATCTGGAAAGGGAGACCTTTGAGCATTAAAGGATCCCAAAAATGACTCAGTCGAGTAATTTCCAATGATGTTATTGGTGAAGGCAATAGGTTCATTGCTTCCCTCAAGGTTAGTGACTGTATATTTCATGAACTTATCTTGGTCTACCCTGATTTGGTTTGGTTTACCATTATGTGGCAACCAAATGTGAGACCAATCAGTTGCGAAGTAACCATGCAACTTTTACTTAGGATTAAACCATAAAATCCAGGGATATCAGCCACTAAAATATCAATTATTTGCGAAACTTTTGGATTAGAGGAAAGCCTAATTGAAACTGATGTTATTTCTCCAAGTACCTCTACTTTTGTCCTGTCTAATTGAACTACGTGTAACGCAGGTTTTTGAGTTGTAATATTCAATTTGGTGCACATGACTCTTGGCACAATATTTGAAGAGGCTCCTGAATCAACAAGACAGTTATGAACATTCCTGTTGAAAATTTCGTAAGTGAGCAGAAATGGAGGAATATGAGAAATAGATCTATCACCAGCTAGGAATAGATATGAAGGATCTACTTTGTTGGAAGATGATGGAGGTTTTCCCATATCGTAGGCAGCTTGAGTAACTATAGTAGATGGTAGAGGGGATACAGGAACTACTTTTAATTCTCTTAACAAATTTTTTTTGTTGCTGCTTGAGTTTAGTGAGTTCATGCAATGAAATGTTTGCTCTAGTATTTTTCATGTCTTCGACTATATTTTATTCCACTATATCTAAAATTACCAATGTTTTGGAAGCATTTGGGGGATCTAGAGGAATAGGATCAGTTTGACTAGTCTTAGATTTCTTACTTACTGTTTTATCCTTTACAGGAGTAGCAGTTTTTTGTTTCTGATTTGTGATAGACATGTCAAGAGAGTTTTTACTTCTTGTATTCACTGGCATAGCTTGTGCCTCTTCTTCATTTGGGATGATGAAATCCCACATTCCATTTGATTTAAATTCTTCTTCCGTTTCGGTTTCCTCTTCAGCTGGTGAGTCTTCTTCTGCTTCTTGATCAGACTCAACATTTTAAATGGTGTTCGGGGGTTGTGATGCAAAAGAAGGATTCCTTTTAAACGAGTGAAAAGGTTTCTTGGGAGCAAAGGATTTTGCGACCTGCTTCTTGATTTCAACCATTTCATTAGACATCGTCTTCAATACTTTTTTAAGGCCTTCAAGAGTGAAAGGGTCCTTTGAAGCTTTCATTTTAGAATCATCCTTAAATGTTACTTTCTTTGACTTCCTCTCGTCTGTTTGTGATCTCTTTTCCAAAGCTATAATCCTTATTTCTACATACAGGGCTTCTTTCATGTTTTCTACAAGGGTAGCCTTATTTGGTCTATCTACAAAAATTGCAGTATTAGAGGGAAGAGACGATATGTACCATTCTATTTGTACATCTACAGCAGGTTTTGAGGGAGCTGGGATTTTATTTAGCAACTTGTTAAATCTGGAGTTGAAGTCTTTGATCCTTTCATCTGAGTTAGCTTTTAAATTAGAAAGATCATTGATAAAGGATGTTATGGTCCTATCATCACCAAATCTTGCAAGAATTACTTCTTAAAAAGTATCCCAGTTCCTAATTGAGCCTGCTGGAAGGGAAAAATACCAAGATCCAACAGATCCTTAGAAGGTATAAGGGAACAGTCTGATTACAACATCTTCAAGTGCAACTCCATTAAGATTCATGGCAAACATAAAGTTATGTAGATGTTCTTCGGCCGAAATACCATCGTCAGGATTGTACTTGGGTAACCATTTTTTTTGGGTTTGTTGGGAGTGCATTTGGATTTGCAACCAAGACAGCACCAGGGTTTGTCCAAGGTTGAGCGGGTTGAGTGGCCATAACTTGAGTTGGAGACCGAGAAGATGGGAAGGTTGGTCCAGAAGTAGGTATAGATGGCGAAGAACTCACTACTGGGTTAGTACTACTAGTGGCAGTACTAATTGGAGAAGTTGTGGATTGAGTAGAAGTGAATGGGGAAGTGAATGGATGGAAAGGTGATGTGATCTTGCTAGTATCTTATTCAGATCTTGGTGAGGTAACTTTTCTATGTCGTGGAGGGATGGGGAACTCAAAAGGGGTTACTCCAAGTATTTCACTTTGCAATCTAGTTAATACACTAGTTTGTTGTAATAAGGAAATAACACTTTCCTCAGAAAATTTGGACCTCTCTGGTTTCTCAGCAGAAATGGATGTATGTTCCAATCTTTGCATCAAAGAATTGACTTAGGGAGACTCGAGAGTGTAATCCGGAGAAGGTGGTTGTCTTACTGCTTCAAGAGACAAGACAGATGTTTCTACAACTTCAGATTTCTGATGAGGAGATTCTCAATGAGATCTCAAAGGTGTAGAAGTTGTGGATGGGTTTTGACTCTTGCGAATGTTTTTTTATTGATCTTTAGGTTTATATTCCATTCATAGTCGGATGCCCTCCTTCTAGAGCCAAAATGTTGAAGCCTCAGATTTCTGCTGCCCCAACATGGGGGATAACCACCCGGTCCTGACCTTAAGATATCTCTTTTTCCAGTTAAAGTGGTGGCTCTGACTGGGGATAATGGGACCAGCTTCCCAGTGTGGGTTTTAAGATGAGAGTGGGTGGTTCATGAGCGATTGCAATAGAATAATGATAGTATAAATGACCTATTCTATCATGCAAATATATAACTAACTTATTCTAATATAAACCTGGGTATTTATGTGTGGTATGCGATCTACAAAGATATCTACTTAACATCTGATAATAAAGATTAATCACGCATAAACAAAGATGATAAAGTATAAGATAATTTCTTTGAGAAAATAGTTAGTCAAAGAAATTTATAAAATATATCGCATATATGATGAATTATATATATGAAAACTAACAATTTCAGCTAGCCATCATACAATAGTGCAATTAACGCTTAATATAAAGAATAAATCTCACATACAATTCATGAAAGTAAAGTGTTGTCACTAATTAAACAACAACAAAAAAATCAATCATACAAGATAATAGTACCATATGTGCAAAGTTCTGCTCATTTAACTAATGACATGGATCAACTCCTTTCTTCAAATCAAAATATCTCCTAAGAACACAATCGTGCATCAACAAAGGAAAGTAGTCTGATATCTAAAAGAAACGATCATGTTCCATAATTTCACCAAAGCATTCACAAACTTACAAAGGTGCATTCTTTGCAAATGTTTTTGATAAAATTTTGGACCCTTCTCTAAATGCATGAGAAGGGTATAAATAATATTCTAACTAATGTACAAAAATAGATTATACAAAAATTTGAGGGTGTTTCAAACAACCTTCCTCCTAACTAATTAACTAAGTTTAAAAATAAACAGTGGCCTGATGAGCAAAGGCTAAGATGATGATTTTTTGTCTTCCAGCTTGTCCTTCAAATTGCATATATCAATCATTGGTTTGAGTTGAGGAGGTGCCCCAAAATGTGTCCTGAGCTGTCCTGCGACAATCGCATCGGTGAGAGGTGGCAGCATCCACTGAGTCAAATGGAGTGAACAATTAAGGGTCATGATCTCGCTGTGCGGCTTCATGAGGTATTGCCAATATGACTCTCAGTCAGTCTTAGTCAATTTTGTGATTGCTTCCCTTTGAGCCTTTGCCTTTTCCTACCAGCTTTTATGCAAAGCACCTAAATCGGGCATTTCTTGTAGATTGCCTTCCTTTATAAAGTTGGTGACAAACAGAGTGTGGTTCACTGCCTTGATTATATTCTTCGATACCCCAACTTCCCTTGCCACTGCTAGCTCAAATTGCTTTATTCTCGCATCCTAATCCGTGAAAATAATGTCTTTATGTGTCTCCTCGATTTCAGGAAGATTGGCTTTCCTTCCGTCTTCTGTTTCCTGCCATTCGATGAACTCTGAGATTCTAGTGTTTAGATTAGTAAACTCGTTTCTCTGGTCAATCGCCTTATCTATTAACTGGTCACTAGTGATCTGATAAGGAGTAATGTGTGACATCTTTTGGTAGAAGTTCTCTTGCTATTTCGTCAAGAGGGAATTTAGTTCCAGCGCCTCTTTAACGAACTCCTTGGTAGTAGGAACATCATTATATATTTCCATGGCTTTCTGCAATTCTTGGAGTTGCATTTTTTTAGCCGATATATCGACTTCGTGGCTTATTTTCAGGACCTCCATGCTTTGTTGCAATTGGGAAAGCTGCTCAGCGGCTTACCTGTTCACACTTGCTTTCTCTATTTCGAGTTGTTGCTTGAAATGTGTAATATTTTCTTCCTTTTCTCTCAACAAAGTAGAGACTTCATTAGCTTTGTCCATGGTGGTTGTTGCATATGCTCCCATGAACTGTGACAATCTAGTCAAGTTCTCAGATGGGTTGAAAGGGCTGTCCCTCCAAACTATGTCCATTGGCTCGTTTCCAGGTGGGAGTTCAGGTGTTTTTACCCTTTTCCTTTTCCTCTGTCTCCTTACTACATCCCTATGGAGCAGGCAATAGAACACATCAAGTGGAAGGATTTCAGTCACTTTTAAGATGATCTCTGATGTGGGCAAAGTAGAGATAATCTCAGTCTGATGGGATGTTGTCACCTGCTCATCCATAGGCTTG
This sequence comes from Pinus taeda, assembly GCA_000404065.3. Lineage (NCBI taxonomy): Eukaryota > Viridiplantae > Streptophyta > Pinopsida > Pinales > Pinaceae > Pinus > Pinus taeda. The sequence continues at coordinate 203,226 of APFE031133304.1, forward strand.
GAATGCTCATCCAAGGATTTGGATTGTTCATCCATAGACTTGGACTCTGTATTCTCCTAAATATGTAGAGGAGTTTGACACTCCATTGTTTCTTGGTTATCTATCGTTTTGGGAGTTTCTTGCAGTTTCTAATTAAACTAATCCCACTCCTGCTCCAAGCTGTTGCCTTTGACCTTTGAACTGATTTCTTTAGGTGGGGTGCTCATAACCTTTTTCTCAGATGACTTCTTGCTGGACTCTGTTGTATTATCTATGTCTTGGGCCTTCCCTGTATCTAGTGTTTTCTCAGTATTCACCTAAGACTCTATGCAAGAACTAGGTCCTTCACTGTTAACAATCACACTTGGTGTAGGCTTATCTTTGATCTTCAACAAGTGCATTGGGATTACTTCGAGCCTTTCTTTTATGAATTCCCTAAATATTTCAAAATCTTCAGGACTCACGTTCTCTTTAGCCCATTCAAATTCTTGTTCGAAGGATTTGGCCATCGATAGCAGGTCTTCAAAATCATTATCCTCATGGTTTTTTGGCTTTAGTTTTACTGCAGTAGTGATGTTATATGCTACCTTGTCTGGATCAAATTTCCTTTTCGGCAATGTATGAAGCTTGAGGGCTTCCATGTTTACTAACTCCTTAATGGCATGATTAAAATTTTCTAAAGCAAAAGAACTGCACTTGATATGAAAAGAGGGCCATAATAACTTCTTGCTTTCATTGAGGATTTTAGTTAGGCCTTTTCCCACAATCTGGTGGGCGATTTCCCTTGCTAACAATTTATCAATAACATACAAAGGAAGGACATGTGGGTCGATTTTTCTACCAAAAACTCTAATGTAGGTGAGCTATTCTTCAATAAGATATTTGCCAATAGCTAGAAGGTTTGTTGTGGCTTCTTGGGAAAACCTGGGGGATTTCTTATTGAAAATTATTTGATGCAGGGGAAAAATAACAGAGTGACATATTTTATAGAAATGGGGTATATAATGTGATTCCCATATTTTCTTATGACTTAGATGGATATGGTATGGGTCCTGTAAGGTCCATTTCCAACCCATGGTCGGAAATGTAGTGCAGAAACAGATGGCGTCCATAATGTAGGCACTAAAATAGAATGGGGAAGGTTCTCTGGAGAGGAGGCTCTCTTCTGTCGACATTTGGTAATGATGGTGGCTATGTTATCAGATAGGATGGTGGCCCGAGTCATGATGTGGGAATTAACGTAGGCATCAATCAGATGAATCCATTCTATGGAAAACTTAGAATTATTGGGCAACCATATAGTCTACATAACATAATAGCTGTGTAGTTGTAGGGGTTTGCCAAAGAGGGTATAGCATACATACCCAATTTGTCAAATTTGAATTTGTTTTCGAATACTCTCCAGCCCTAAATCAGCTTGAAGGGGTATGGGTTCTTCTTTGCAAAGCTGGCCATGTATGCCTTATCATATATATCATGAGGGTCAGTATATGGTACATTTTCTTTAGGTCCTCTGCTCTGAATGATCCCATGAGTTCCATTCTTGAATTCCTGAATTGTGTATATTCTTTGGTGAGGTTTTCGACCATCCACCTGATCATATTCATGTATGGGAGGATTTTAGCCCTCGCTCCCATCCTATGCAGGAAAGAATAGGAAGCATCCTTGAATTGAAGCCTCGAAGGTCTTGTTGAGTCATTTGTTTCTTTTGTAACAGTAATATTGGGACGCTCGTACTCAAGCCTATTGTATATGGCCTCCCAAGCTATTGCTCCTCCGTCAGCGCTACAGACTATATCAGAGAATATGGGAGCCATCTTTGTAAACTCAGATTCAGCAATGCTCTGCTTTTTCTATTTCCGCATCACCTTCCTCAATGACATGTCTTTTGTAGCTTTCCTGAAATGGACAACATATATCAGCTAAGATAGTATCGGGAAATTAAGACTGAAAACTTTTCTGAAAGGACTTTGGATCATGAGAAAGGTTTAATGAGATAATCAATGTTAACTACCCATAACTTGGAAAATGATTACCTCTCCTCGGGCCGCTAAATATTTATTAACATGTCAATTCGTGTGTTTTTGTATTTAAAATGCAATTATTTCACACGCTTACAACTCTTATTTACACATCGCAATCTTTAAATGGATAGAATATAGCATTGTCTTTTCTATAAGGTGAAACGCGATTGCGATTGTCGCAATATTTCATTTTGCAAATCGTTAATGGGCATTATAGTGGCATAGCTTAATTACTTGCGAAGTTTACAAAGTGTGATTTGCAAAATGACAAGGTGCTTATGATCGGGATATCGCAGCAAGACGTTTGATTGGGCATCAAAAAATTTTAAAGGTGTTTTATGATAGTCACATGGAAAAGCATGATTTGCAATTTGCAATGAGGATCTCATCCTTGGGTTGTTTTGCAATATTTTTCAAGGCAACTTCTTGGAGTTAGTTTTTATTATCCTAAGACTTAAAATTTAAAAAGGGTCCCAATTTATATCTCTAACCTTAGCTACTTTTATTCATAAATGGGGGCGTTGTTTCATAGTACAACAGAAGGCCAGGATCTTGTCCATTCTAGAAAGACATCACATCAAGGACCGCGCCTTGAAAATAATAGTGATCCTAGTTGACCGAGCTGAAAATGAGAAGTACGATGAGGCAATGGGTAGGGTGAAGTGCATCATCCTTGATGGGGTCAAGAATCATGTGGTGCCGCATATTGCTGATAAGGATATGGAAAATGATATGTGGGAGGCCCTGAAGAAGTTGTACAAAAATACTTCCGTGTAGAGGAAGATGTTACTTGAAAATCAACTACAGTCACACCAGTTGTAGAAGGGAGAGAAGATAGATGTCTTCCTCGGTCGGTTGAAGGAGATCTATGACCAACTAACTTCCATAGGGGCCACGTCGAATGAGGAATTGATGGTGAGGACCGCACTGAATGCAGTCTCCGGGGATTGAGAAGTATTTGTCCAAAGAATACTAGGCAAGTCGAAGTTTCCAGATTGGGAATAAATGTGGGCAGCTCTTCATCAAGAAGAGATCAGATCGCTGACCACGGTGGGGAGTAGCGGTAAAGGGGTCAAGATCAAGAAGGAGCAAGAAGAGGATGTGGCTCTAGCATCTGTGTGAAAGCAAGAGAAGAGGAATAAGAAGGACCTCTCCAAGGTCAAGTGCTTCCATTATGGGGAACTGGGTCATTTTGCTAACTAGTGTCCAAGGAAGAAGAGTAAAGAAGAGGCTTGTGAGACCAAGGTAGTGCCAGTGAGGGTGGAGAAAGAAGTCGAGGAGGATGACGATTGTGCCATGAGTGCTCATGTGCCACTCGAGAATAAGTGGGGAGACATCGAGTTGTAGGAAGGAGGACTATAGGCGATGAGGGGCATGATCCTTGAGGTACCCAACCTCTTGGATTATACCTTGCTACAGGAGCCCTAAGGAGGAGTAGAAGGACCGGCAGATATCAGTAGAGATGGATGTGGATGAAGCGGCAGAGAGTGCTACAGTGCAGGAGTCTGTGGGATAGCGTGATGCTAGCAATCTACAACAGTGTGAGAGGCACGAGAGTGTTGCACCAATGCAGGATGGCATAGAGAGGTGTGCAATGGTTCGAGATGCAAGGAGTTGTTATAGAAACACAGAGGTCAGTAGAGGGAGCACTTGTTAGCATGAGAGGGAGCTTCAATATTGGGAGTGTTTCTAGCCTGACAGGGATATCAAATGTGGGCTAGATTAGTTACTTACTTCTCAGTAACTGAGTTGCATTGCAGTAGCACGATGCAACATGATGAGAGGGGGATGTAGTGTTGGGAGGATGGACCAGAAGCAGCACAGATGTAGAGGAAATTGTCGTACAGATGCAACAATGGAAGTGGCAGAACCATGGGCAGTAGTACAAAATGCAGTAGTGCAAAGGATGTTGGGCGGGGAGGCCTAGCATTAGTACAGGGACCGATGTTGAATGATCAGGGTAATGCTCGATGAGGAGTATTACTATCGCACAGTCCTCACTAAGAGGGAGTGTTGATTTGGGGTAGCATCTGACGTGCTCTAGCCATGAAAATTGGTGGAGAGGCTAAAGCACATGAGGTCTCCAAGACCTAGAAATGGTTTGGACAGATTCTAACCATTTGGGAGATATTAAAATAATTAATATTTTTAATGGAGTTCCTAAGTCTAAACTTAAGAAAAATAAAATATTAATGGGTATTAATATAAAACTAGGTTAGAAGGGTCCAAAAGTCATGGATCAAGCCAAATATAATCTTAGCCATTGATTAGAGATTTAATCTCAGCCATTGATGGACCAACGAGAAAATTATAAGAGGAGGCTTGAGGGTTAGCTGGAGAACACACCAGAGTGATCAGTCATTCGATTTTCTAGAGCGGGGTTTGCTAAGAGAAATTGAATCAATGATCATCAATGAGGGGCAATGAATACATATTAGAGAAACATAGTTGGTACCAAAGAGATAGCGCAGAGGCAGCTGAGTGTTACGCAGAGGTAGCTAGGAGCTACGCAGATCTAGGAGAGGCCAGCGTGTGTGACGCAGACGGTCTAAGGGATGACACAAAAGCTTCAGAAGTTGCGCTAAGGCTAGCAGAGCTGACGCAGGGCCAAGAGGTAGTGTTGGGAGGATTTTGTGGGACAAACTGGGAGCTAGTGAGCCGAGTAGGGTGACACAACCCCTATCAGAGTGACGCAGAGCAGTGGAAGCTACAATTGTTGTTGTGGGATCATTCATCCGGTGATTAATCAACCAGAATATCTATCTTTGAGGATAGGCACTACTGTCGAGGGAATTGTCTATTGGGTGAGCCATTTTTGGCACCCTAGTCATATTCTGAAAACTGCATAATAATAAAATCCTCTAAATAGCTTCACCAATTTTCCCACATTGGGTTTTTCTGGGGACATTATTCCAAAAATAATGGTGTCACTTGTGTGCTTGTTTTCTTTCAGTTGATGATCTGTAGATGTTGATACTATACTTGTGTTTATTTTTAGTATTTACATGGTAAATAACTTTGTTAAGTAATTAAACAAGTAGGAAGAAATAAACCAGATAGTATAGGAAGAATTTATAATGGGTTAAACTTAGAAATTCCAACAAGAGAAGTTGAGATGCATCAAGATCCAGGAATTTTAAGACTAGCTTGTAGCTCTTGGGGCAGCACTTTAACCTTCAAAGTTAGTACGGTCGGCACTAAACAGTGTCTCAAAGGATTGGCAAGTTTTTGTCCAAAGCATATTGGGTAAATATAGGCTACCATACTGGGACAAAATGTGGTTTGAATTGCAACAGGAGGAATGGAGGCGAGCTTTTCTAAAGAGCTCCATCAGTGGCATCATTTGCAGTGGATCAAAGGGTGTGAAGGAGGAGGAGAATGTGGCCATAGCATCAAAGGGTCCCAGACACAGGCAAGGGGAACAAAGGAATAAGAAGAAATACCTGTGAAAGGTCAAGTGCTTCAGGTGTGGCGAGTTTGGCCACTATAGTATGCAGTGTCCTCTCAGAAAGAAGGACAATAAGGAGAAGCATGACCATCATGAAACATCCGTGGAAATAGACAAGCTTCCTCTATGATAGAGGAAGAGTTTTCTATGTTCGCAAACATACCTCCAGGGGTGAGGTGGGGTGATTTGGTAATGTAGCCTCAAAGAGCTACAGAAGTTTGGGCAGGATCCTTGAGGTGTCTTCCTCGTGGATCATTACCTTGATACTGGGGCCTACTATATTCATTAGAAGGATGGATCAGTGTTAGTAGTTTCAGTCAGATTCCCGAGTGATAGTTGTAGGTACTAGTAACAATCAGATGCTGAGTAGTGCAATGCTGAATTGACATTAGAGCAGGAGGCTCAATAGTAGAGTCAGCAGCAACACAAATTCTTCAGTAAACAATACAGTGGCTCATAACAATCAGGACTCAGGAGACAAATGCAGCAGACACAAATGATTAAGTATTTCGAATGCTTCTTAGTTGCATTAACAATGTCTGAGAGGGAGTTGTAATGTAGAAGCAAGGTTGATAGAAGTATGGCAATGTTGGCAGCAACATGGATGCATCATTAGAGTTGTGCAATGGTTGTTGGGAAGTATGGACAGACATCAACAGTATGACAGGAGATGGTATAGAGACAGAGTGTTGCAGTAGGATGTGCAACACTAGAACACAGTCCTCGCTAAGAGGGAGTGTTATTTTTTGTAGTATCAGATGTGTTCTAGTCACAAAACTTGGTGGAGAGGCTAGAATACATGAGATATCCATAACCCATAAATCATTTCTGGAAATTCCACCTAGAGATGGCTAAATTAGATTATTAACCTATTTTTTAATGTTTCCTAAATCTGAACTTAGGAAAATTGGTTAATTAATCATAATTAATTAAATCAAAGTGAGAATTCTCTAGAAACTCACACGGATCGATCCAGAAATGATTTGATCCATTGATTAAGATTTAATCTTGGCAGTTGGAGTCCCAACAAGAAGATATAAGAAGGGATCAATGTGGTGATGGAGGAGACACTTGAGCAGTAGTTCCTCGCATAGATCGAGCTAGAAATAGTAGAGTTCGAATCGAAGAAGGATGCAGTGTCAATGAGGGGCAGGGACAATGGTCCAGAGAAATATTTCCATATCTAGAGAGGCATCAGCAAGAGGCTAAGTTATTCCTGGGGCATGAACGTGAGTGTAGGAACACACGAGTGCAAGAACGCAAGTGCGGGAACGCGCTAGTGTAGGAATGCGCGAGTGTAAGAATGCGCAAGTGCAGGAATGTGCAAGTGCAGGAATGCACAAGTACAAGAACGTGCAAGTGTAGGAACACAAGCGTAGGAATGTGTGAGTGTAAGAATGCATGAGTGGAGGAATGAGAGTGTAGGCAACATGAATGTAGGAACGTGTGAGTGTCGGGGTGGCTTAGGGAATATCTTTGCAAGATTTTCTTGCTATGGATTGCCAATTTTTGGCATCCAAATTGTACTCGAAATTTCACAGCTGCATAATAATAAAAATCCTCATTGCTACACTTGCTTTCCCACATTGGGTTTTTTCAAGGACATTTGTCCAAAAATATGTGTATGTGTGCTAGATTTTCTCATTTTCTAGCACTATTTTCTCCCGTAATTTATTTGTGAAAATCATAGTGTGAATTTTTTGGTATTTTCCATAGCAGACAACTAGAAAAAATTTAAATAAATTAACAAATAGAAAATTAATTTTCAGTTGTTGTGATAGATGAAATTTTCACATTGCAACCTCAAGCATTTTGCAGGATCGTTGGTGGTTGTTATTTCTTGTTTTCTTTGTATTCGCCCTTGATCCGAACTTATGCAGGAATGCCACAAAATACAAATATACACATAAACACGGAGATGCAACAAAAATAAAACTTCATTTCATTAATATCAAATAACTGAAATATGCTTACATACAAAAATGGAAATAAACTAGCTCGGGTGATGGTAGATTATCTCTAAGAAGAGATGTGGTGGTTACATGTATGTGAACCGTGTTACAATGAGGCTCAAAGGCCTATTTATTATTGAGAAACAATGTAAAACACTAAACATCCAAAAACCTAACCCTAGGAGATGAAGTGCGAAAACTGTGGGCCCCGTTTGGGTAAATTGGTACATCAACTTCCCGAGGTCATAACATTGGCATGCAATCTTCATTTGGCTATCATAATACCTCATTTTGAAGATCTCAAAGAGGAGGCCAAAAATAACATTGAAAACAAATTGGGACTCCTTCAGTCTCTCCATTTTCCCTAAAAATGTCTTTTAGTCCCTCAAAACGGCTCTCAAAGTTTAGGACCTAAAAAACTGCCAAAAATATTAAGTTGTGTTGCAATTAAGGAAATTGAAAACAAGCAACAGTGGGGGTCCAAGTGGAATAGGTGAGTGGCCACCAATATCCACATGGATTAGCCCTGGCCAATAGTGGGCTTCTGGTGGGGTGGTGTAGTTATTTCCTTTGGACTGAAACCGATAATGGTCAGGATTTTGCTTTGTAATGTTGTCCTTCAAGGTCCAAATTGTTCTTTTGTTTATGATGGTGTTTGTATTGGTAATGAGTATCATTGATGTACCTCTTTGTTGATTAATAGAAAGCTTTTTGTCGCAATTTACAAACAACCAAAAAATGATTATTTTTTGATATAACAAAGATAAATGTTGTTAAATTTATCACTAGAAAATAGTAGATTAATTATATATATGTTTTAATTATATAAAAATAATATAATCTTATTAAATCTAATAAATTACAAGGTGAATAGCTACGATGCAGCATAGTCCTTGCCTCTACCGCTAATTAATTGATAAAGGGAGTCTTTGTTGTGTATTTATTGCTTTCCTGGATAGCTTTCTCCACATAGCTAGTTGTTTTCTCCTATATACATTATTAAGATAGCTTTCTCAGCACAGCTAGTTGTTTTCTCGTCTATACATTATTAAGATAGCTTTATTTGCATAGCTAGTCATTTTCTCATATATACATTATTAAATCCTTACAACTAATCATTTTCTTATATATATGTTATTAAATCCTTATTCAAGAGTTTTTTTCGCACTTGCATTTTCTCATTATTAAGTTTCCGCATAGTTTTTATAGCACAATTAGTAACCGTTTTGTCTTTTGTTCATAATTGTTCTGTTTTAGCTAAAATAAATTAAAATGAAACTATTTATTGCTAAAGGATAACAATGTGGATCATATGCACTTTCTCACACAATGAGCCTTAGACAACAAGTTCATTAGCTAAGAATTGGCAAATGTGAACCTGAAATTGGCAAAGGTGAATCGCTAATGTAGGATTGCATTTCATTTTTATTATTCCACAATTGCTATATGTCGTTATAATTGTTTCCGTAGACACATAATGGAAACAGCCTTGCAACATCTTACTAAGCTCTCAAGGTTCCATTTTATGCACTTCTGCATTCAATCAGCTGAAGTAAAACCAATATCAAAAGACATTACAATTAAAAGGTTTCTCTGCATTTTCCTTATGTCACACAAATTTTGCACATGCATTTGTTCTCCGCATACGATGTAGAATATCCTATTGACTCACAAGCTCATGCAATGTACCAAAGCAAGATACAAGAATCTACCTCTACTCTTTACAGCAGAAGCACATAAAGATCAAGAAAAACAATAATTGACAAGAGGAAGAACATAAATGGCACATAACAAAATAAATATCCAAGGAAAGCCACAGCTCAAAATCCCACTATCTGTATTGTATTAATCCATAAAATCAAGATGAAATTACAATGCTTGTTTTCACAATAACAATCCCAACACTCAATAAAATCAATCTCGAAGCTCGCAAGCAAGCTCAAGCCAAATCCAAGCCTCTTCTCTGCTCTCCAAGCTCCCTATTTCTTTGCACCCTTGGTCAAATAATTCAGATGAATACAATATGCTCTTCTCAACCTTGAACTTAACCTGCAAAGTATTTCCTATCCTTCGCTTAATGACTTCCTTTGGCCAATACTTAGCCAAATTTCCAAGCCATCAAGCTTCTAATTCTTTTCACGATTCCTAAGAGAACTAGCCCATATTTAAAGGGAAATTCCTCATCCATAATTGTGCAATCCCTTCTAGGTTCAGTTCCTGATTCCATGCACCATTTGTGCTACTCAGAAAAATTATACAACAAATAGTACATTGTCTTTGCACTCTAGTCTCAACTAGGTCTTTCTCAGAATCGACATGCATGAGTTTCTGATGAGGGAATATTTAATTAACTAGAGTAGCACTAGTTGAGTGCACTAATACATCAACTGATTGTTAACTCGGTATTAGTTCCTCAAACAGTTTGGAACTAATTTAATTGGACTTAACTCAACAAATTGAGTTAACTAATTACAACTCATACTTAACCCATCCTGGACCCCTATAACATAGGGAGAGCATATACATGAATTCAAAAAGACTTCCAACTCGAAATTCCTAATTTAATTAAGTTAATTAAACTTAATTAACTATTTACAAGTTGCTATGAGAAAATAATTACAATTTTACTCACAATTTAATTCAAGGACAAATTAAATTGGAATTTCTAGATTCTATTTTTAACATTTCTTCTTGTTATTCTCAACAAGAAATGAATTCAACTCGATCTCGATCTTGAACCTTTGGAATGTTCTACATGCAAAACTTATCTTGAGTGTTGTAGCTCCAACAACTCCATAAAAAAAAACAAAAAAAACATCCAACCTAAATCAGAATGATACCTCTATCATCAAAGTCTTTGACTGCTATTGCCTTTGTCAATTGAAAATTTTGTGCTTTTGTTGACTCTGCCTTTCTGCACTTGTTGTCAACCCTCTCTACGCTCTTCAGTATCTGACTACTCTAACCTCTGTCACTTTGATCTCCAGCTACATCAATCCCACTGATTCCTCCCGCTATTGTGTAACTTGGGCTCTCGTAGCAAGGTACGATCCATGAGATAAAACCACTCAATATACCCTGCCCAATTTCAACCCTGTTAGGACTAGCAATTCACATCGCCCCACCTCACATTTGGAGGTATGGTTGCATGTGATCCCTCTACCCACCTGGATCAAAATTTCCCCCTACTGGGGGTCTCTGCATGAGTCGATGCCTCGACTCGGTCTCCTCTTTACTTCTCCAATTGTGCCTGCTCCACAATTGTTTGACACTACTTCTGAGACTGCTTCTTCTTTGCTTGAGTGGATCTCTCAACTCGGTCTTGATCTGATAATCACCCTATGGGTGACATCAGTTGAAGATTTATTAAACAAAAGGTATTACAGACTCATGTGCTGGTGTGTGTTCTGTGTTATTTAAGCAACGGATCGATCAGATTGCCAATACACAGACATTTAAAATGGAAAGACAACAGAGGAATACAGTAAGCAACACAAGGACACAAGGATTTAATAAGGAGTTCACCCTATTCTCCAGGGCTACGTCTCTGGTCCAGCTTTCAGTGGTGGCCTTATTTTATTGTGTATTTAAGCAGAGAATTACAATGCAGGGACTCAATGTGAGTTCTCCTGAAGCAGGTTTTGCTTGGTAGGGTGGTTCTTGGATTCCCCAAGCCATTGGAGTACACAGTCTCTTCTTCCCACCAGATCTGTGACCTTCTGGTCTACAGTGGTAAGAGCCCAACGTGGTGCTCAGCACGGACAGATCCCTCTATGGGGTGGCTCGAATCTCTCAAGCTTGGTGGTGCTCGATGTTGCCGCTGGTCAGCTCGGCCCTCTGTCTCTTCCTGCTTTTCTCTTGCTTTACTGCCTTCTTCTTTGTGTATTCCATCCTCCTCTCAGGATTCTGGTATTTTTTCCCTTGTCTGTCAGACTTAACTCCGACTTGACTTGACTTGACTTGACTGTGTATTCTTTCTCTATTCATGGCTTTTAGCCATTCGTTTTCGTGCCTGTTCGGTTCCTCTTACGCCTCTGTCGATTTGCCTTCTGCAGCTGTGATTGGAGTTCCCTATTCGGCATCAGCATGAATGCTCAAGGAGTGGCCACATGTCCTCATCTGAACAGCGCCAGCCTACTCGTCGGTCTGTTTCTTCAGTTCGTGGATGTGTTCTTCCTCCACCGTGGCGGTCACACGGATTCCATATCTCTTTATAACGCGGCTTAATTCCCTGTCGATTCTGCTTCCTTTTATCGGGCACAATCTCAGCCATTTGATCTGGGCTCCTTTAGATCCAATGTCATATTCACGTCCTGCGTGGTTGACTTGCTCGACCGATAGCGCACAATCAATGGCGGTTTTCTCTCACCTCCGCCATCATGCGTCGATCGTTGAGTGGGATCGCTTCTCTCTCTCCAAAACCGTTTACCATTTGAGGGCACCCCGATCAATACCGCTGATTTTCCAGAGAGCAGGTCTCACCTTCGTACGTTAGCGCTTTTTTTTTCTCCGCCCACGGTTCTTTGGCTCCCAACATGACCGAGTGCTTAAGGTTCCTCCGTTTTGGCCCTGTTCGCCCAGCGATGCGCGATTAGTGCTAGGCGCTCATTGAAAATCACCTCCTTTTCCCGATCCGGGGCTCCCATGGGCTACTTTGACCTCCTGCACAGTCTCCATGGGCCTCGATCAACGTGCTTTGACCGAGGTCCTCGTCGTTCCACGCTGGCTGCCATTGCCACTGGTTCAGGATGTTTTTTGATGTTGTTTTGGATTCTTTAAAGATTTGTTTCATCTCGACACAATCATGATTCTTTGACAGTATTTTATGGATCTAATTCGGATCAAGTCTCCTCTCAGCTTCTCTAGTTGTGGCTGCTCCACAACTCCCTGAAGCTGCTTCTGAGGCTTCTTCTGGGGTTGCATGTTGAGAGGTAATTTACTCTCCCTCTCAACCACCAAGTCTCTAACCTTCGCCTTGCTCCTCAAGGCTTTGCATGCATCTTGAACCTCAAGATCTTACAGGTTCTTGACCCATGCACTGATCTATTTCACCTTCCCATGGTGATGTGTCTAAGGAAAACCTTTCCCTTACTAAAAAACACATCATAACCATGGTCTTCTAATACCGTGACTGAAACAAGATTCTTCTTTAGTCCTAGAACATACATCACATATGTGATCCTAAGAGGGGAGACAAACTCCCTCTGAAAGGTAATTGTATTGATGCTGGTAGCTTTATACCTCTCGTCATCTCTAAACTCTATGCTCTGCTTGAGGTCTTTCTCCTCAAAATCATTAAAGAGATCTCTATTCCTTGTCATATGGAATGAGGCATCGCTGTCAAGATACCACATGCCTCCCATGGCAGTTTCGGCCATGAATGCAACGAGAGAGAAATCAAGTTCGAAATTTGAAGCTATAGCTTCACTTGCTGCCACTACTGCCGGCTTCTTCTTGTGTGCTTTACTCTATGGGTTGTTCTTGGCATAACGCCTATGCTTGTGACAGTGAAAACACTTGACTTTCATCAATTCCATCTTCTTTTTGCCCTCCTCACCTTGGGACTCATTTCCTTTGGCCCACTTTTCCTTACTTGCTAATGCAAAATCCTCTTCCACTTCCTTGGAAGAGGTCCCATCTCTGGTGTTCCTCCTGATCTCATCCTACATCAATCCAACCATAGTTATTCCCAATCTGGAAGCTTCTCCCCACCATTACAGAGTCTTGATAACTATGCCAACTCTTTGGGAGTCCAAGAAGAGCAAGGCTTACCATATATTCCTTGGAAACCATGATTCCAACACTTCCAAATTCCTCATCACATTGAGTGAAATTCATCAAGTAATTTGGAATTGTCTCGCCTGCCTCCATCCTGATTTTTCGAAGTTTATCTTTCAGTGCCAACTTCCTTTGGTCACTGCTATTATGGAAAAGGTCCTTCAATTCTTTCCACATAGCATGTAGATTTTCCCTCCCATGGAGACTTGAGACAATGTGATCTCAAACTCCCTCAAGGGTTATCCACCTCGTCCTTGCCACACACTTCTTCCATTCGGCCAAATTCTAAGCATCCAATGTTGGTGGCTTAGGACTGTCCTGGTCAATGAATTCTTTCAAGCCATTATCCTCCAACACGGCCTCCATCCTATCCTTCCAGGCTATATAATTTGAGATGCCATCCAAAGCATACTTGAGCTGAAAACCGTAGAAAGCCATCTGTCAATCCTGAAGTATGTATTGCAAATTTGAATTTCACCTGTAACCCAGAAACTCAAAACTTTGAAATCTCCTCTAGGGAGCTGATTTTAAATTAGAGATATCTCCCTCATCCGAACTTGGATTCGGCCGAATTTTTTTTTTAATTGGGTATTTTTTGCAAAGAATCCAAATATATTATTTGTTTCGAAAAATTTTGCACAAAAAAAATTCATATCTTCTCTGCAAACTCACGGCCTAAAACTCAAAAATTCTAAATCTCCTCTAGCATATTGTTCTCAAATTTGATACCATGTAGAATATCTTGTTGATTCACAAGCGCATGCAATGTACTAAATAAAGAGACAATAATTTACTTCTACTCTTTACAGACGAAGCACATAAAGATTTAGCAAAACAATAATCGACAATAGGAAGAACATTAATGGCACATAACACAATAAATATCAAGGGAAAGCCATAGCTCAAAACCCCATTATCTTATTGTATTAATCTGGAAAATCAAGATGAAATTAAAATTCTTGTTCTCACAAGAATAATCCCAGCACCCAGTAAAATCAATCTCCCAACCCACAAGCAAGCTCATGCCAAATACATGCCTCTTCTCTGCTCTCCAAGCTCCTTATTTCCTTGCACCCTTGGTCAAAGAATTCGGGTGAACACAATATGCTTTGGTCAACCTTGAGCTTAATCTGCACAAGTATTTCCTATCCTCCACTTGATGAATTCCTTTGGCCAATGCTTAGCCAAATTTCCAAGCCATCAACGTTATGATTCTTTGCACAATTCCTAAGATAATTAGCTTGTAATTAAAGGGAAATTTTTCATCCATAATTGTGCAATCCCTTCTAGGTTCAGTTCTTGATTGCATGCACCATTGGTACAACTCAGAAAAATCTAAAACAAATAGTACATTGTCCTTGCACTCTAGTCTCAACTGGGTCTTTCTCAGAATCAACATGCATGAGTTTTTGATGAGGGAATCTTCAGTTAACTAGAGTAGCACTAGTTGAGTGCATTAATGCATCAACTAACTGTTAAATCAGTATTAGATCCTCAAACAGTTTGGGACTAATTTAACTGGACTTAACTCAATAAACTGAGTTAATTAATTACAACTCATACTTAACTCATCTTGCACCCCTATAATATAGGGAGAACATATACATGACTTCAGAAAGACTTCCAACTCGAAATTCCTATGTTAATTAAGTTAATTAAACTTAATTAACTATTTACAAGTTGCTATGAGAAAAGAGTAACAATTTAATTCAAGGACAAATTAAATTGGAATTTCTTGATTCTATTTTTAATATTTCTTGTTGCTATTCTCCACACACGAATAGCCATCTCTGTGCAGCTCCTTCCCTAGATAATAATTAAGATGTCCATTGTGCGAAGCATAGTTTTTTTAGAAAAATTAGTAATAGTTTTGTCTTTTGTTCATAATTATTATTTATTTAGGATAAAATAAATTAAAATGAAACTATTTATTGCTAAAGGATAACATTGCAAAGCATATGCAATTTTCCGCACAATGAGCTTTAGAAAACCAGTTCATTAGCTAAGAAACCAACAAATGAAAACTGGAAATCGGTAAAGGTGAATCATTAATGCAGGTTTCACATTTCATTTTTATTATTCTGCATTTGCTATATGTCAAGCCATACAAAATAATGTCATTAGCTAAGAAACTGACATTTAGCACAATTAGTAACTTCTTTGTCTTTTGTTCATAATTATTATTTATTTTAGCTAAAATAAATTAAAATAAAACTATATATTGCTAAAGGATAACAACGGAGAGCATATGCAATTGTCCACACAATGAGCCCTATAAAACAAGTTCATCATCTAAGAAACTTGCAAATGTGAAGTGGAAATTGACAAATGTGAATCGTTAATGTGGGAATCACATTTCATTTTTATTATTCCGCATTTGCTATATTTCAAGCCTTACAAAACAAGTTCATCAACTAATAAATTTGCAAATGCAAATAGGAAATCGAAAAAGGTGAATCATTAATGCGGGATTAACATTTCATTTTTATTATTCTGCATTTGCTATATGTTTTTATTACCATTTCTGCATACGCATAATGAAAACGGTCTTGTAGCATCATTTTTTTTATGTGTAAGGCTAATTATATTAATAAAAACAAAAATATAATTACAAAGAGGCCCCGCCTCAACTGTTCTTACTGAAGTTCATCAAGAGTGTCTAAACTGCCCCATATTTTGGGAAGCTAGTTTGACATGGCAAAACCATACATATATCCCGAGACCATCACCAAAGGAAAACCATACATATGACCTGGACCCATTCTTTAAGGCAAAAAACCAGAAGAAGTTTTGACACAGCACCACCTGATGCGACTGAAAATATGACAAACCCGCTTATCACTCAAACAAACAGCAAAAACAGCAAGTGACTAGACCAAACCCGTCAGCAGCACAAGTTTGATTTGGCGCGTGGGTGGCAATGGATGCCACGTGGCTTCATTTGTTATCATCCTGGTCAGGTGTCTCCTCGACAATGAGGCAAGCGTACTGGTCCCAGTCTTCATCCTTCTCCGCCACATCGCCTTTCGCTACACCACCTGGAGGCTCCCTTGCATGCTGGGTGCCGCTCGAACTGCCAGCTAATTCCATCGTAATTGAAGCTCCAACTGAGCTGCCACCAGTTTGTTGAATGTCGCCAACATGAACTCCTTCATCATGTAGACGGGCATGCCTAACTCCCCTGCTATCATCCTTCAGGCGATTCTCAGAACCACGACCAACTCCCTGATTTCCCTCCTCCTAAAATGGCGCTTCAGAATTTCTCTACTGAACATTGTTCTACTCATTTCTTCAGAGAAAACAATGGTCACAATGGTAGTTATGATGGGCCTATTCAGGCTACTCTAGAATCTGAACTGGGTCGAGTGAGGGACAAAACTAGGATACAGAGGAGAAATTGTAGTGTGGAGCCGCAAATCACTATGCGCAGCCATTGAGGCCTGCACTTGCCCCCGTCCACTGTGCGTTTGAGGATAGTGTTTATGAGGCGAACTAGGAGGAGGCGAATTATCATGGGAATGAGGGGGTGAGGTAGGAACAGAGCTTTGTGCTGCTTGTGAGCGAGCGCTGCCACCGCGGGTGCCTCCTCTGCGGCTCCTCATGCGGTGACGGGGCATATCAGTGTGGTTAGAGTGTAATTCAGCTGGACAAGAGGCCAGGAGGGAGAACAGGTTGTGAGCAGAGGGCTCCTGTGCAGGATTCAAAGGGAAGTGCCTGGAATGGGAGTAATGGTGCCCATTTCAGAGGTCAACACAACAAAGAAGCCAACATCGGCTCCCGGTGGTAGTTCTGCTGCAGGAATTTCCAGCCTGAGGCAGAAAGATGCTGAGGGAAGGAGGATAGATAGAGTGGTCGAGAGGCTCCATGTTATTTCCAACTGCGTCCGGATCTCGGCCTAAGTGGCCATTTAATGTTGCAGGCAGGCTGGCCTGCGTTCGTTTCAGATGAGCTTAGAATGGAGCGTTGCCCACCGTCTTGCAGGTCTGAACGCCAGCGTCCGTTGGGTTGCCATTAATGATCCCGGAGCTCACCCGCATCCGGGTGGTCTTGTAGCATCTTACTAGGCTCTCAAGCTTCCATTGTATGCACTTCCACATTCAACCAACTGAATTAAAACCAATATCAAATGAAATTACAATTAAAAGGCTTCTTTGCATTTTCCTTCTCCTACACAATTCTGCATATGCATTTTTTCACTACACACGAATAGCCATCTCCACATAGCTCCTTCCCTAGATAATAATTAAAAATTCCATTTTGCGTAGCACAGTGTTTTTAGCACAATTAGTTTTTTTTTGTCTTTTGTTTATAATTAATAATGCTCAGAACAATACTAAATTAATTGATGAACACCAATCCATGCACATCTTCCTCCGCACATGCTTCTTCTGTACATAATTCCTTCACACAACCACACATTGAAAGCTTTCTCGGTACAATGGACTTCTTCCACACTTCCCGAATAACCATCCCTACACAACTACTTCCCTATATAATAATTAAAAATTCCATTGTACGAAAGAAGCTTTCAAGTTTTCAATGTACGGTTACTTTTGTTGCATAAAGCTTTCCAGCCTACGTTCGCATTAAAGGATTCTATTACCAATAGTTTAGTATTAAAAATGAATACCCCATTATTGTATTATTGATGATATTTTAATTGTAAATAATTAGTCATATGCGCAGATGTTAAGATGAGTTATATTGTGCAGAAGAAACTTTCAATGTGTGGAACGCCTCATTTAGCACAAAAGGCTTTTTATTGTTAGAAATTTCCGGAGGAGAACTACGTAAAGGATTTATAATCCATCCAACGTTTCGAATGGTTACTCCATCCATCATAAGGGACCAAAGAGCTTCATGAGTAAACGAGGGCTGAAAGGCCATTTTATAGGAGAAAGGAACTATTATTTGTTGGGTAACGGATCAAAGTTAAATAAAACTA
Source organism: Pinus taeda (assembly GCA_000404065.3). Taxonomy (NCBI): domain Eukaryota; kingdom Viridiplantae; phylum Streptophyta; class Pinopsida; order Pinales; family Pinaceae; genus Pinus; species Pinus taeda. The sequence continues at coordinate 221,352 of APFE031133304.1, forward strand.
TTATTATTCATAAATAAAAATTATTAAATTTTTTACCAAATCTATTAAAGAATTAAATAATTTAACATATGAAATAAGAAAGTGGTGGAAAATTAATATTAAAATTATATATTATTCCGAATGAAACATTAAGAATGAGTGGAAAATGCGAAGTATTGAAAACAATAATTAGTGATATTCAAAAAAAATTAATACTGAGTTGCAAACAATTTTAGTTAAAATTTAAAATTATAATTTATAACAATTTATAATGACAAAATTGATATTATTGAAAATAAAAAATTAGATATTTGAATTAATTGTTAATATTTTATTTAGTATTAAATAAGGCATATTTGCTCAATAACATTGTCTATGCTTAGATTATTGTTTAATTGATTATATCCGATAAGGCAAATCAAGGCTACATGGAAATCAGAACAATGGAACAATATCCTATGCAACACCCTGCGCAACGAAACCCCTACGCAACTACTCTTTCACACAAACTTTGTAATTCCCATAGTAAAAGCTCCGCTCAATGAAACATGATAATATTCCTTATTCTCTCGCAAATACCCCATCCTCTGTAAACATTCATATGATATACGATCTAGAAATTTGTAAAAGTATCTCTGCACAATGACTTGTGTATCCTACCACTGCCTCCCCCACCTGCCCCCCATCTTATCAATACTATTTTAATTTGTGTGGAAGTTTGAATAAAATTCATTGTGCAAAGGATGCTCTCAATGTACAATAAATAATGTGTATCTATTTGTATCTACAGTTAATTAATTGGGGTATACATTTTAACCAAATTTTTGTCTTATCACAGGGGTAGACTATACCAAGGCAAGTAGCTATTTTAGTAAGTCATTGACGTATACAAAGTTATTGCTAAAAGTTTAATTGTAAATATTTTGAATATTATATGTTTGTTCAAGCTCTTGTGTGGGTGGATATATGCACTTTTTACCAACTGCTAATATTATTGCTCATATTTTAGTTATAACTACTTCTATTTAAGTGATTATATACAAAACCACATTAATATTGAACATGGGTGTGAGTGTGAGTGCATATTTCGCCCACATTTCTGTGTCAAACTATGCTTGTTCTGCTCTGCATGCTCTACATGTAGGTTTTAACCCCGTACAAAAATTACCTGCATACGACTTCTAAAACACAAAAAATAAACAATGCGAGAACATAACACATAAAACACATATACACAGAGATTTTCCCCTAGATCCCAAAACCGGGACTACTAGCTTGATTTTTCATTATTTCCTTTCAATGTTACAATACATATTTATACATGCCAAAGAATCCAATACCATGGACCAAAAACAATCGCGCCCAAAACCATGGACCGAAAACCATCGCGTCCAAAACCATGTGCGAAAAACATGCACAAAACCATAGGTAGGTCCGCCCAACCTAATATAGGGTCCAAAACCAAAACTTTTTGCACCCCTCAAACCCCCTGTGACTCCCCCCGCTACGCAATCAGTGCAACAAAGGGGGGGCTCCGCCCCCCTTCTAACCCCCCGGTTAACTACGTGGGCTA